>JACEGR010010016.1:0-21742 GCA_014170235.1 Listronotus bonariensis
CCTGCAAAATGCCACAAAGTGTACATTTACCAACAATAATAATAAGTACAAGTAGGGTATTAGGTAGCATTGGGTAAAAAAAATAAAATTTTGTTTTTATGTTTTCCCCACGCTCCTCGTAGAAAAATAATACCATATCAATTACACCACTTAACAAAAAAAATACAGAACATAAACAAAACATTTCTTCGCAAACCAGAACTGAAGATAACAATGCCCGTCATTTTCAAATAAAAGTAAATTCCAGTTTTTTTAAATTATTTCTAACTGATAGAGGGTACGTAAAAAGGTTTTAAATTATTTTTATTTTACATAAAAAAGCACTTTTCTCGTTATTAATTAAAATTGATAGTTTGTAAAGCACTTCGGAAGACACGCAGTATATAGCTAAACAGTTACGGTCAAGCGATTTAAAACATGTGAGAGGATTTTACCGTAATTTGCAATAGACTCTGCTAATCCATCGGAATAAATAGCAGTAGATATCTACCTAAGATATTCGCATACCTATATATGTAGTCTGGAATTTGTTACATAGTTATGTCTGCTCGAATCGATACAAAACAATATAACGGTTATTTATTTCGCAATGAGTTCTTAAAAAAAATAAACGAGTATTAAAAAAATGTTTCTTATAGGCGAATTTTTACTAAGATTTTTTGGGTAAAATTACTATTACATTTTTAAAATTTGCATGTACAGGGTGACTTAAGTCTGCACTATTGCTAACTTCTTTATTATTGGAGATACGAAGTCAATTAAATTAGAAAAGTTTTTGTATTTTTTCGCTGATTAACATGCTGCCATATATTTGTTTTAATATTAAGTATTTTTTACAAAATTTAGCTTAATGGAGTTTTCTAGAATGGGGAATGAAATCTACTCATGTTTTTTTGTAAAATGCGGAGAGAATCACCTGCAGGCATGATACAAAAATTACAAAAGGTAGGATTAACAGCAATTCCAAATTGGTTCGCGTTGCGCATGACGTAGCAATGTGACTTTTTGGCGCAATATTTAAATTTAGGTGCTAAGAAAGCCTGCGATGTTTGTGAATTTTATTCATTTTTTAAATATGAGAACGAGTTTAGAGAAATATCTTTCTAGAGTAATATTACTGTTAATCTAAGAATATAGTATTTGATTTTAACAAGCTTATATAGGTAATATGTGCATAAACGGAACTTACGTAATTTAAAGCACTTAAAAACATATTATCTTATACCTAAATAGTTTTAAAGTCACAAAACTGCCAAAAGCAAGGTAAACCGGCAAACAAACTCTTAAAAACACGAAAACAAACGTATGGTTTCAACTTTGTTTTCAAATTTAGTCACATTACTACGTCACAGACGGTGGTCACGTGATAAACGTCATGCGCAAGATCCTACCTTTTGTATTTGTTGTATCATGACCTGCAGTCCATTGCTTATGTTGAAATGCCATAACGCTTTTCCGCCCTAGTATACTATAGTAATGGTGAAGAATTCTGACTCTATTATTCTAATAATAATTAAAGAAAATATACAGGGTGTCCTAACTCTATTTATAAACTAAATTACTTCGCCCCTGTACAAGATACAATAATAAACTTAAAATAAAAAATGTTTATTTGGATAAACTCTTTTTACTGACAGTACTAGTTAATATACAAGGTGTCTCAAAAATATAATTTTTATTGCCTAGTAGGTTTTTTAAACGGAACACCCTATATATTTTAACAAATTTAGACTCTGTATTAAATTCTGCATCTAAAAATATATGATACACTTTACGTCAATTATTGCTGATTTTTGAGATATCAGCGGTATGCTAATATACTCATTACCAATTAAAAGTAAAGAAAGAAAATAATATTTTGGTTCTAATTATTTTTAAATGATACTGTCACTGTCAGAATGACAAATAATATAATAACATGTAATTTATTAACTTTCGTTGTCACAACTACTAATAGGTAAGTCAGCTATTTACTTTATTTTAGATACATATTTACTAATCCTAACTCTAAAGCCAGCCATAATTGACATATTGTTGTTTTTTAATGCAATTTAGTAAATATGTGTCTAAAATAAACTAAATTGCTGACATACCTTCTAGTGGTTCTTACAATGGAAGGTAGTAAATTACTTGTTATTATATTATTTGTCACTCTGACAGTGACAGAATTATTTAAAAACACTTAGAACCAAAATATTATTTTCTTTCTTTAGTTTTAATTGTTAATGAGTATATCAACATATTGCTGATATCTCAAAACCAGCAATAATTGACGTATAGTGTGTTATATATTTTTATGTGGAATTTATTGCAGATTCAAAATTTGTTAAAATATATAAGGTGTTCTAACTTGCTAATAAAAATTATATTTTTGAGACACCTTGTATAATAATTAGTACTATAACTAAAAAGAGTGTATCTGAATAAACATTATTTAATTTAAGTTTATTTTTGTATCTTGTACAGGAGCGAAGTTATTTGATGTATAAATAGAGTTGGGACACCCTGTATAATAGATGAAGAATTCTTTACCATTCCTATAATATACCAGGGAAACAATTAAAGAGGTTAGTAGATGAAGGTGTATATATTCGCCAAAAACTTTTTTTTACTCATATGTCAATATTTTTTTGTAAATAATAATATAAATATTTTGTCTGCTTGTGATGTGAAATCCGTAAAAAAACAAACAGAAAAAATCTATGTCCAAACATGTTAAAATTTAAATGTTCAAAACAAGTAAAAGTGACATAACACCTTTATCCACTGACCTCTTCAATTTTCTACCATATTTACTTATACAATGTGGCCCTATGTTTAAAAAAAGTACCTTACTCTTAATTACTTTTTATATTTATAGTTATACCTCCACCTGTAAATTGCCGATTTAAGTATTATTTTTTTAATTTGGATTGAAACATTTTTGGTCTATTTTTCCTCTTGTGACACCTATTTTGGGACACACTGTATATGGTAAAGCTAAAATTGCACTTACCTTAACTCGTTTCGACGAACGTTGTATAAGACTAGATTTTCCATCGATAAGAATATTATCGTTGATAAAAGTGATGTCACAGGGACTCGGTGGTCGCGCTTCTAACGATCGGATTAATTCGTCTTCTTCCCAAACTTCCTGGATTTCCTTAAAGTTGGCCAGGAGAGCTTCTGGAAGAAGTTTAATACCTGGTTCATCCGGCTGAAAAAAATAATATATATAAATTAAATAAAATGTTAAAAAAGCATTCCTTTAAATAACTTTATTTTATTGTTCTTAAAATAGAATTTAAAAAACTGCGCTACAACTGCGACATCGTATAAGTACATACCTACTACTGATTTAATGTATTCTTCCATATGATTCTTGGTTGTACTTAACTTAAATAAAAATATCTAGAAAACGGTTGCTCAGAGCGATTTTTGCAAAGCATACTTTTTGTGCAGAAAGCATAAGAGTGTTAACTGTTTTGATTAAATGGCGCATACGGAAGGCACAAAAAAGTTGCAACGATTTAGAGAAATTTAAAGTAGTGTAGGTGGCGCTTCTTAGTTTACACATAAAATAAACATAGAATCTTAATAGTTCATGTCAAAAAACCCTTATGGTCAGTTTTACAGGTTCAGGTTTAACCACCAGTTGAGTTCAACTTATCGTATCGATGAACTCGCAATTGTAAAACTGGGCATTTGAGTTTTATTACAATATATTTTTTTATTTATTTATTTATTGGCGTTCGCCCCTGGACGAATTACAATATTTAAAATGTATCAAAACTTAAATAAATCTGTGGTTTTTTTCTATACAAATAATTACACCGGCACGCAAAAAAAAGTTTGATGTGCACCGGACGCGACCTATCTACGGGTATGTTTTTCGACCCTCTGAACCCGAATTTCAAGTGAGTTTAGGCCGAACAGGTCCCAATTTTAAGTAAATTTCAAAAAACCGTAAAAAATCGGTAAAAATTTTCGCTATTTCTTACGGCTTTTTGCAATTTACTCAAAATTGGAAGGTGTACGGCCTAAACTAATTTAAAATTCGATTTCAGCGGGTCATAAAACATGCCCCTAGATAGCTCGTGTCCGGTGTACAGAAAACTTTTTTTATGTATATATGGGCCAGTGCACCGGTGCACAAAAAAGTTTTTTTACAGTGGTCGCGATCTACCTACAGACATGTTTTTCGACCAGCTGAATCCGAATTTTAAATCAGTTTAGGTCGTACACCCTTTAATTTTGAATAAATTGCAAAAAACGGTAAGAAAGAGAGAAAATTTGCACCATTTTTTACGTTTTTGTAACTTATTCGAAATTGGGACCTGTACGGCCTAAACTGACTTAAAACTCGGATTTAGAGGATTCAAAATCCTACCCGTAGATAGGGCGCGTCCAGTGCACATTAAACTTTTTTTGTGTGCCGGTGTATTGAACACTCTGTAACTCACTAAACTTTACCAAAAAGTACATTGGGGCCTAGAAATATTTAAAAAGCTTAAGCTGTATTTACAAAATTCGGTATGTGGGGGTTTTAAGGCAATTAAACAGTAGTAATAACTGTTAGCGCCAGATTGTAGAAATATGCGGTGTTGCTAGATTTTAGCATGAAGATGAAAATTTAAAATCTTAGTAATTTTGACTTGACTAATTTGTTACAATAATTTCGATTAAAATAACCAAAATACTACATGAACCGCAAAACAGGGACATTTGGCAACGATTTATTGTTTAATTCCACCTGCATAGAAACTCCCAAATACCAAATTTTGTAATCGCAGCTTTAGCGGTTTTAGAAAGTTCTTCACCAAAAATCTGGGTTGTAATTAAAAGAAATAAGACTTTCTATTTAAAAATACAAAAACATGCAACACAAAACTGAGAAATCTGGCAATGGTTCCGACATCACAGTTGAATTCTACATGCCCCAAAGTAACCGTCAAGAAAGTATGAAGTACGCGGTTGGTTATGTTTTAACACGCAACAGCCTTTTATTTTTGGTTTTCAACTTTAAAAAAAATTGATGGTTATGTAATGGCTTGCAAACGTCAGTTTGACATAAACTTTAAAATAAGTCAACAACGGTTGAACTTAGGTATACATAAAATATGTTTAGAATTTTACGCAGAATCTAAAAAACAAATTCCATGTTCCACTTAAATTAAGGAAGTTGACATTAACTTCTGGTATAACCGAAAGTGGTAGAACTATCATAATATTTTAGTCGTATGTCCCCCATTGATTTAATATGGTTCCCAAATTATTAAAATTTTTCACGGCCTACTTTTCGACAAATCGATCGCAGCAGTTCCCGGTGGCACACCCCAGTGACGTATTTACCAAAAGGCTGACTAGGCTAAAGCCTATGGCGGCGTGTTTTAGGGGGCGGCAGACGCGCTTTTTAGGGGGCGGCAGATTTTGTACTTATAAATAAGATTGTGGATGTCGAATTTAATTTTGTTCGTAGAATTGAAAGAAATGAAAGTAAAGACTTTTTTTTCGGTCTTCAAAATTATTTTTCAACGAAAAAATATAGACATAGGGGCGGCGAAAATAAAATAGCCTACGGGCGGCAAATATGTAAATGCGCCTCTGGCACACCCTGTATATACTAACTGGATTACTAATTACATTATGGTTTTAACAAGATGACCCTGATTTTTAAATTTTACTGTAGTTTGGGGTAATCTTTAAGCGTATTATTTTTAACGCATTATAATTGGTTTTACAAATAATGTCTTATATGGTTTCCCAAAAGGTAAAAGTGGAATAACCCGAAAAACAAAAGCATTTATGTGTAATAAAAATATTATTTTTATGTGGTTTTTTTTCCGGTCACTGGAGTCTTTGTTAACTAAACAAAATAATAAAAAAAAACGTTTTAATCAAATTTTCCTAACTGAGGAGTTGGTTAAAATTCAAAATATTTAATACAGATGTTATAACATAGCAATAAACAGGAAAATCCTTAAAAAAATATGTTTGCACTTTAAATTTAGGACCTCCATATTCTTCTGGAGAAATAAACTTTATGATAATACAGGGTTCCCCATAATAGGCTACCCATTTTAATATTTGAATTCATTTTTTAGTTTCCACAACAAACTATTACTAAATTACAGCTAACTCTTTGGAATTTATGATAACTTACAAATATTTGGCTAATTTAATTCTAATTTTTAAAAATCACGCCTTCTAAATTACCTCCACCAACTTCAACACATTTTTCAATATTAAATAAAAAGTGGTTCATAACACGGCGTAGCAAACTTTCGTTTATTCCTTCAACTTCTTCACGAATTTTGACTTCGAGTTCCTCGATTGTACCTGGACAACTCGCAAACACTTTGGCTTTTAAATATCCCCACAGGAAAAAATCGAGTGCCGTTAATGAACCACTTTTTATCTAACATTGAAAATGTGTTGAAGTTGGTGGAGGTCATTTAGAAGACGCGATTTTTAAAAGTCTGAATTAAATTAGCCAAATATTTATAAGTTATCATAAATCTCAAAGGGTTAGTTTTAATTTAGTATAATAAAAAGTTTGTTGGGTAAACTAAAAACAAATAATTTAAATATTAAAATGGGTAGCCTCTTATGGGCAACCCTGTATATTAAGACATCAGGATAAATATTTGTTTCTGATGCGCAAAAAGTTTTTAATCTAATTTTGTTTTTAAAAAAGCACTCCCGAAAATTGTCAAAAATATAAAACCTAGAAGGGACCCCACTTAATCCTAATGGAAAGTGCATTTCGGTTAATTTTTTTAAAAATTGATGTTGTAGATCTCGATTTTCTGATTTTTAAAATACTGTCTATAATATATTACCAATAAAAAGATCTATAAGTTAATAACTTTATTACTTTTGAAAATATGCCTACCCAAGTTAGGTATTCAGGTAAAAGTAATGATTTTATATTTTAGGGTTCTAAACTGCCGTCCAACGGAAAAACACGGTATGTGCATTTCCTTTGGACGGCAGTAAATACTCGTCACAAGCTTTAAAATAAGGTGCCACGAGACCTCTCTTTTTCCCATATAGCGCCCAACTGTCATAATTGTTAAATAAAACCGTCAAAATTGCGGGTAATTTAAAATTTAAAAAAATAGTGACTTAATACTTTAAAAATAATAAATTAAGTCTCTGTATACCAAATTTTTCTTTTTGTAAATATACAGGGTGTCTAAGACTAGGTGAGCAATCTCTTAGATTTATATGGAGCACATGAAACTAGTGTGACCAGTTCCTATAATTTTTTTATAAATCCCTCCTTACGAAGACATGTGCTCTTAAAGGACGCCGCTAATATCCGGTTTTCTTTAATAACTTTTAAATTGATATAATTCTTTAATATGATAAATAATAGTTGGGACTCCTTAAAATTGTATCATTGTAAAATATTTGCCTTCATTAGTTCGAGAGGGGCGGACTAACCCTTACACAAGTGTTAAATATTTTTACACCCTGTATAATAAAAAAATGAAATAAGTATTTTGGGTAGCCTAAACCCTTGGCTAAAAAAGTACACCTGTATGATGTACAGGGTGGCTCGAATTCGACGCTCATCATTGGGATTTCGGAAACCGTAAGAGATGCAGGATTGGTTAAATGGAGGCAAAGTTGCGCAATTTCATGATCAATAAAATGCCGTTTTGCGTTTTAAAAATTCCAAGTACTTCCGAAGATATTCGAAAAAAACCGGAATTTTCAATTTTGGTTTCTATTGTTTCCTGGCTATATTTGTTAAGATAACTCAAAATGAAAACACGTTTTCATGGCCACTTTTTCTGTTCTATAATTCAGTATGATTAAATATTGAATCTGATGTTTCGGCTTCTGGGAACCATCATCAACTTAATTTTTTAAATGCGAACCTGTTATTTTTTTCAATTTAATTAAATCCTTTCATCATTCTTAATAAGTACTATGTATATCGCCACTTTGATATTTGCCGACGTTTCGTACAGACAATTCCATCACCAGGATTTTGCATATTTATTTAACTATAATACGACCCGGAACTACATTTTTAGGTAAAAAGGTAAAAAAAAGAATAAACTTATTACATATTAATAATGTTTTATTGCAACTCATTGATATCTAACAGCGGAAATTACTTGATTAACAGAAACTAACCAGCAGGTACGAATTCAAGGGAGAACTTCATTTAATGTATGGTTTGGTATGTGGAGGAACAAAATTATTGGACGTTTCGTTTACGAAAGGACCTTAACTTCCGAACGATATCTAAATTTGATTAGGAATGATGTCCTAGATGCCCTAGATAATCAATCTTTGGCAGTATTTCAAGAAATATGGTATCAGTCTTATTGCATTACAATAGTTATGTTATTATTACAGAATATAGGTGGGAGGGTCATGGTTAGTTCTAATAAGCAAAATCTCTTTTTTAATTCCCTAATTTAACCCAAGACTAATACACACTTTATAAATCCACTTAAGAATTATATGTCCACTTCAAAGGTACCGAACAAGAAGAAATAATTATACATTTTTGTCGAGGTGACCAAACCAGAAAAGAATGGGTCAGGACAGGTAAAATTACACCAAATACACCAATTTCATCCAAATTTATTATTACTATTAATTTGAAATAATTTTTATTAAATTTATTCGCCAACTGTCAAATTTTAAAATTATTGACAAATGAACTAAAAAGAAATAATGACGAAATCAAAGATAACTTAACCGTTTGGTTCAGTTCATGTCGCGTTTACTGTTACATTGCATAAATTGATATTTAAGATAATTGTAGAAGGCATGGAAACAAAACACTAATTCAAAGTGTGAAAAAAAAGCTTCGAAGTTTTAAAAAAGTTACTTTTTTAACATTTTATGTTGTGTACTAAAATGGAGTACTTTATTTTGCCAGGATGCCAATTGGAAGACGGAGCTCCTGCTTAAAATGAAAGGGAAGTAGCTCAATTCCTTTACCATATATTTCCTAATAAATGGTTTTGCAAGATGGCCCGCTTGGAGCCCAGATCTTAGTCCCCTAGATTATTTCCTTTGGGGATATCTTAAGAACCGTTTATTTAAAAATGCACATCACGACCTTTAAGTACTACGACAAAATTTGATAGGGGAAGTCGCTACCATTCCTGCGAGAACAATTAATCGAGCTGTATTAAAAATACAAAGCAAAGCAAGAAAATGCATCAAGGCGGAAGGTTATCTCTTGGAACACTTATAATAGTGATTAAATTATCATATATAAGATAGTATTACAAATTGTTTATGTAAGCTGATTTGTTGTCTACCTTTTTGTATCTTATGTCTAATATTCATGAAATTTTCGGTAAATAAAGTAATGTCCGCTGTTAGATATCAATGAGTTGCAATAAAAGATTACGAATATGTAATAAGGTTATTCTTTTTTTTACCTTCTTACCTAAAAATGTAGTTCAGGGCCGTATTATGGTGAAATAAATATGCAATATTCTGGTGATGGAATTTTCTGTACGAAACGTCGGCAAATATCAAAGTGGCGATATATAGTGTTTTAAGAGTGATGAAAGGATTTCATTAAATTGAAAAAAATATCAGGTCCGTATTTAAAAAAATTAAGTTGATGATGGTCGCCAGAAGCCGAAACGTCAGATTCAATATTTAATCACACTGAATTATAGAGCAGAAAAAGTGGCCATGAAAACGTGTTTTTCATTTTAAGTTATTTTAACAAATATAGCCAGGAAACAATAAAAACCAAAATTGAAAATTCCGTTTTTTTCGAATATCTTCGGAAGTACTCGGAATTTTTAAAACGCAAAACGGCATTTTATTGAGCATCAAATTGCGCAACTTTGCCTCCATTTAACCGATCCTGTATCTCTTACGGTTTCCGAAATCCCAATGATGAGCGTCGAATTCGAGCCACCCTGTACATAAATTAAAGCATTTTCGACCAAAACAAGTTTTTGTTTAGCGGGAAGATCTAACATTAGGTTATACTGTTGCAACAAACATAATTATTAAATACAATCCTATTTAACAAAAAGTTATTTTTCCTTAAAATGCTTCACTTTACCGATATCGGACAAAAGTACCTTTTTTTAGTTAAGGATTTAAGCTATTCAAAAATGATATTTTACTGGTTTATTATACAGGGCGTAAAAATAACTAGTACTATTGTATAACGGTTAGTCCACCCCTGGCAACGTAACGAATGCAAATGTTGTAGGACACCATTTTAAGGAGCTCAAACTAGTATTTATCATATTAAAAAATACCCATTACTAAAAAGTTATTCAAGAAAAATCGATTTCCAGTGGCATCTTTTAAGCGCCCAGATCTTTGTGAAGAGGGGCTTAGGGAAAAAATGTATGGGAACTTATCACATTATTTTTATGTTTAATATATAAATCCGAGAGATTGCCTATACCGAGTGCCCACGAGATCACTTTCCGGCTGCCATTTTTTGTATTTTTATCGATACTGATGAAACTTGGCAGGGTTTTTAGACTAACAAAAAATGATTTTTGGGTGTATATAATAGGCTTTTATGACTTCCGGTTACAACGGAAATGACTGCAACTTTTGATTTTTAAATGGGGCACCCTGTATATTTTTGTTTTTCGGATTCTTCGGATAATTTTTAGTCGGAATACAAGAATTTTAGAACAAACTTTCGCCGAATTTTATTTTTAAATTAAATCTTTATTTTTATCTAGAATGTCATAATCATTCCAAAAATGATTTTAACTTTTAAAACTTTTTAATAAAGGGCTCTAAACTTTTTTTTTTTCTCCTAATTCAAAAACCAAAATAGGAACATATCACTTTCATAATATTTCGAAATGCAGTATTTTAATGCAAATCCAACGATGTTAAACACAACGAGACTTCACTTCATTTTCGTTAAAAAAAAGGGATTTATTATGAAAGTAACTAATCTTTTGATACCAAGTGGCCACAGAAAACAAAAACTAATAGCATATGTTGTAAAAACAATTGCTTGTGCTCCGTTAAAAGTTAAAAAAACTTTAGTTTGTGTTTATGTATCGCCTACGAGGTTAAAATAATTTTAGGTTTAATTTGGTATTAACAATTAAAAATTATTCTCATACCAAATTTACCCTAAAATTATTTTAACATCGTAGGAGATACATAAACACAAACTAATGTTTTTATTTTTAAACTTTTAACGAAGCACAAGCAATTGCTTTTACAACATACTCTATTAGTTTCTGTTTTTATGACAACTACGATGGATTGTGACGTACGCCACTCAGTATCAAAAAGATCATTTACTTACATAATTAATGTTGTTTTTTAAAAGAAAATGAAATAAAGTGTCGTTGTGTTTTACATCGCTGGGATTCGCATTAAAATTACTGCATTTAGAAATATTATGAAAGTAATATGGTCCTATCTTGGTTTTTGAGCTAGGGTAAAAAAAAATAAAAAAATAAAAGTTAAGAGCCCTCTATGAAAAGAAAAATTAAAATTTAATTTAACAATAAAATTTGACCAAAATTTATTTTAAAAATATTGTATTTCGACTAAAAATGATAATCGGAAAAACAAAAAATATACAGGGTGTCCCATTTAAAAATCAGAAGTTCCAGTCATTTCCGGTGAAACCAGAAGTCGTAAAGCTTCATATACACCTAAAAACGACTTTTCGTTAGTCTAACCCTACGAAGTTTCTTCAGTATCGATAAAAAAATTAAATATAGCCAGAAAGTAATCCCGTGGGCACCCTGGTATATTCTTGGACACCCTGTAGACCAATATACACAATATTGATGGTTGTGTTTATGTGCTTCAGGTTTTTAAAGAAAAATAAAACAATAATAAATTTTAACAGTAAAGGGTAACTTTTGACTCCACCCCGTACATAATTAAATTATTATTGTAAAACGAGTGTCATTAGTTGATATTACCGTAAAAAAACACACGTTGATCTAACGGTAACTACTTACGGCATCTAAAGTCAATTAACTCGGTTAAGAAGTGCGACGATATCGTGAACGAGAAGCAATGTGTGTCTTTTAAAACGTTAAAAATTATAAATACATTAAAGCTTTTCAATTGTTTTCGTATCTGTGTTAGTAGTTTCAATGTAAAAAAAAATAGTGCAACGAATATTAAGTTGGTAATAAGTCCAAATGCAAAAATACATTAAATATTTATTGTTATTTATTTATTTATTTATTAATCCCAACTAACTTACAAGGTTTCATAACAGTTTATTAATTTTAAAATTTCTTATCTTCCTATTTTTTTTATACAGCGTGTTTCCTATGAGCGATAAAAAAATTAAGGGCGTATTCCTGAGCTTATTCATTAAAAAAAAATATATAAAGGGAGTTTTTTAATTGCAGTAAAAAAATGAATGTAATAGTACGAGATCCGAATAGGAACCCACCCTGACCCATCTGTATACCAGACGAAGACTGTTTTATTTTAAATAGGGTTGCCTATAAAATTATGGTCAATGCTATATTTAATTTAAAAAATAAACTCAAAATTTTGATACACCCTGTATAATGACAACCCTTTTTTAATGCATACTTATACTGGTTAATAAAAATATTAGTTTTTAACCCTTAAACGATAACAGAAAATGTTCCATACATAAATAAAAACATGAAGAGTTATTGGTATTTTAAAGTTCAAATAGCAAAAAACCTATCTAATCTCTTTTAGTTGGTTGTTTTGTAATTAAACCAATGATTTTTTTTTCATTTTTTTTTAAATAGGAGTCTAACAAAGATATGCAAAAATAATTTAGGTTTACACATCTTTTTTAACACTTCAAAGCTTTTTTCACACTCTGAATTAGTGTTTTGTTTCATTGCCTGAAGTACATACAATTTTCTAAAATTAAATAAGAAATGCATAGTTATGAAGAGGATAATTGTCTCTTAAAAAATAAGAAGGCTATAATTTTTTGTTGCAATATAGTGGCTGTGCTGCAATAATTAAAATTAATAAGTTTGGATAAATAAAACCTGTATAAAATGGTATTTTGGGAAATTTTTATACGGTCGTAGAAAAAAAATAGTATGTAACACATGTATAAAGTGCATTTTTTTAACTCATGGGATTGCCGCACTCGCCTAACGGCTCGTGCTGTCAAACTTCCTGTTCGTAAAAAAGATATCGCTTTATGTACTATTCAAACATTACTTGTGTGCAGTAAAGCATTAAGTCTTCGTATTTTGTTTTTTTGATATGTCTTGCATATCTCTCTGCTTTTAAAAAGTGTATCTTATTTTTATGTAGTTTTTCGATTGTATGAGTAAAAGTTTTACACAGCATGTTGTCGTCAAAATAAAATTTCCAAGCTTTCTACTCAGTTTTTAACCCCTTTAGGTTTAGGAAGATGCAGAATCAATATGTACCGGTGGGTTCACGGGCGACCCCGTGTTGTCGTTTAAGCGTTAAATAATACAGAATGCACCAGAGTATTAATTTATATAACAAGTGCATAAAGTGATACTATTTTTAATGAATGGAAAGTTTGACAGCACGAGCCGTTATGCGACTGCGGCAATCCTCATGAGTTAAGAATAGACACTTTATGCATGTGTTACATACTATATTTTTCCACGACCGTATAAAAATTTCCCAACATACCATTTTATACATGTTTTATTTATCTAAACTTATTAATTTTAATTTTTGCAGCACAGCCATTATATTGCAACAAAAAATCATTGCCCCCTTATTTTTTAAGAGACAATTATACTTTTCATAACTATGCCTTTATTATTTAATTTTAGAAAATATATGTAATGTACTTACTTTTTGTAGAAATAATACCAAAACAGTATGAATTCTTTTTAATTTCTTGGTTATTTAAATTCATTATTACCATTTATTTTCAATACTTTCTGTTAAATTTATTTGCAAACTGTCAAATTTTAAAACTAGTGGCACACGAACTAAAAGAAATAATGACTAAATCAAAAGCAACTTGACCGTTTCGTTCAGGTGATGTCGCGTTTACTATTAGATTGCATAAATTGATATTTTAGTTTATTGTAGTAGGCATTGCAACAAAACACTAATTCAACGGCATGTGCAACAAAACACTAATTCAAAGATGTTAAAAAAGTAGTTTTTTAACACCTTATGTAGTGTACTAGAATGGAGTACTTTAACTTCATGTGAATGATTTAAAAAACAGCATTTTTTTAACGGCCGTGGAAAAAAACGTTTTTTAAAGTTTAAAATTATGGAAATACCAACGGGTTTATTTTTAAAATCAAAGAAAAAACATTACTGATATATTAGTACTGTCATATAAAATTAAAATAAAATGAAGATTGACGTTATACAGGGGCAATATCAAAAATTTTAAAACGTATTTTTTTTAAATGCTATATTTAATACAAAACAGTTTTAATGGTAAGTTAACTGCATGCTAAACAGTGTATATTTCACTAATCTGACAAATTTGAGAGTGACGTTAAGAAAGCAGAGGGGTACAAAGATGTAAAAAAACGTCATTTTGTCATTCACGAGCATGGCTATTTTTTTATATGGAAGAAAATAATTTAAAGATAACGAAAAATATATAATCCGATACGATTCGAACGATTTCCACAAGCCGAAATAACAGTATTTTTTGACATATCTAAAAATCGATAGCCGCTTCCCCAGCACCGATGAAAAGGTATACATTATATAACATTTTTTCTTCTTATCATCTAAGTTTTGCAACCCAGTAGGTCCCTATGACGCTCGAATTCCCCATTTAGCATCGTGGGCTGCCCTACCATTACCAACCTGCCGTTTTAATAATAGTTACATACAGTGGTGGCCAAAAGTATGGAAACTTTTTTAATTTACATTTTGTTTTAAGAAATCAGGAACTATAATAAAGTTACTCATATTGTGATAAACTATATGTAATATAATATATACCTAACTTAACATACTAATTTGGAATTAAACATATTATAAAAAGTAAATGAAACAAAATTAATATTTCCTTGGCCAAAAGTTTGAAAACTGAAGAAAGTTATTCAGATAAACTATATTTGAATCAAAATCTGCTAATATTTAGGCATTGAATCGATAAGTCTTACACAGTCTTCACTAAAAATGGCAGCCCATTCAGTTTGCAGTATTTCCCACAGTTGATCCTTGTTTGAAATAGAATGGCTTCGAATCTTTTTATCCAAATGATCCCATAAATTCTCTATGGGATTCAGATCTGGGGACTGTGAAGGCCAATCCATTAAAACAATGCCCTGTTTACTTAACCAGTTTTTAACAAACTGGGATTTGTGTTTGGGGTCGTTGTCTTGCTGAAACAACCATGTCAATGGCATCTGCTCTTCAGCATAAGGCAACATGGTGTTCTCCAATATGTCCTTGTATAAAAAACGGTTTATTATTCCATCGATTTTAAACAGGGGGCCAACACCTGAGCGGGAGAAACAATCCCACACCATTACGCTTCGCCACCATGTTTTACTGTGGGCATCTGGTATTTGTGGCTATACCTTGTACCTTTTGGTCGCCGAATATAACGTCTCCCGTCACTCCCAAATAACTGAAATTTACTTTCATCACTGAACAGTACAGTATTCCAATTTTGACAAGACCAAGTAAGGTGATCTCGTGCAAAATTCAAACGATCTTTTCTATTTTTCTTTGATATCAGCGGTTTCTTCACAGCAACTCTTTCAAAAGCCCCACTTCATTTAGCCTTCTTCTCACAGTGCGAGCAGACACTGAAATCCCCATTTCACTCATTTCTCCAGAAATATCTGTAAAAGTTTTCTTTGGGTCGTTTATCGATATTCTTTTCATTGCCTTTATGGCCCTTTTGGACAACTTTCTTGGTCTTCCTTGCTTGTGGGCTACCAAAACATTTCCTCTTTCTTTAAAATTTTTGATTATTTTTGAAACAGTGCCTAGGTATTAGAATGCTTAAACTTTTACTTATTTCAATTTGTTTATAACCCTTCTGGTATAATTCAACTATTTTACTAAATCACTAGATCATGTTACCAGGCACTACTCACTGCGTAAAATATCGTCACCGTTAAACAGCTTGCGGTAAATAATGTTTATGATTCTTTTGCTTTACCTCTGTTGGAATGTCTTTATTTACTGATGAGGCTGTTTATATATATTTTTGAAAGTTTTCGCATTGCGATATTTTCTGAATTTTTTTTAAAAGTTAAAAGTTTCCATACTTTTGGCCACCACTGTATATTGTACCAAAAATTTAAAGTTTAAACTTTTAACCCCGTAAAGTTAAAAATACTCTACAGTTACAATCAACCGAGTCCATCATACCACTAGATCCGCTTATCAACTAAAAATATTTATTAATTTAAAAAATAAGAAGGCAAAAGTAGGTAAATAAATGGTATTAATATTAAATGATTTGTTAATTTGCTTCGGGCAGACTTTCATGGGAAAGTTAAGAAAATATTTGCCGAGAGAGAATTTATTAACAGTTTCTTTTGATTTAAAGCGCAGCCATAACATCTACTCCTAAAAAAGAAACAAAACGAATTGCTTTACGCTAATTTTTTCAAACATATTTTATTATTATTGTTATATTTGCACTAAATTAAAACAAAGATAAAAAATAATAACGTTAAACAGGTGTGGTTGAGGAATGAAATAAATTTTAGGAGTTTATTATGCATAGAAAAATCGTCTATTTTGTATTTAAAACTTTGTAACCCTCGCAGATAAGGGTTTAATATATCACTGCATATAAAAGTAAAATGTTTAAGTCAGTGAGCAAAAATAATTCGTCTTCATCATATCATCCTAACTTTCTTTATATTTGTGACTGTCCACGAAGGCCTTATGACTACTTGTACTTACAGGGTGTTCCATTTAAGAGGAAAAACGGCATATTTTCCGACTTTCACCGTATATTTTAGAAAATCCAAGATAGCCAATCTATGTAGTTTAGCTTGGAGAACTTGAAAATAGCTATTAAAAACACCTGGATGAAAAACAAAAGACTTACGCCATAAATGTTGCGTTTTTCAAATAGAACACCCTATTTATGATAACATTTTTAGATTCTAAGGTCAATTCTAAGTGTTTTTTTAAAGAGGGTACTATATGTCTATCTTCTTCGTCTTTTGAGTTATTGACACTTTATTTTTAGCTAATATTTAAACTAATTAGTATATTAATATAAAATACAGGTAACGCAGAGTATCACCTGATACTTCAAAGTCATTGAAATTTTTATGATCTAATAGTAGATTTTCTTTTAGTTTCTCATAATTTTCTTTTTGCTTTACTGGCACTTTCTTGAGAGTTGTAATATAGCGTCACCATCTGTAGTTTATTGTCTAAAAAATAATTCATTACGAAAACTCATATAAAATCTACTAATAGGTAAAAATTTCGATGACTATGAAGAGTCAAGTGATGTAAGGTATTTCATATTGATATATTATTTAATTAAATAATATACGCCAAAAATATGACTGTTTAAGCGTCAATAACTCAAAAACAGTTAAAGATAGACTTATAGTACCCTTATTAAAAAACACTTAAAATTGACCATAGAATTCAAAAATGGAGTAATAAATAGGGTGTACCATTTAAAAAAGCAACATGTATGGTGTAAGTTTTTTATTTTTATGCAATTGTTTTGTTATTCCAATTTTCAAATACTCAGAGCTAAAATACATCGATTGGCTATCTTGATTTTCTTAAAAATACGGGGAAAGTCAAGAAATATGCCGTTTTTCCCCTTAAATAGAATACTCTGTACAGTTATATTCATTGAAAAGTTATACAAGTATTGAAAAGAGGTGTTTTTATTAAAAGTTATTGATTTTTAATAAAAGAAAACATTGGCGTGCACTTTTTTTTAAAATATCAGGGTGGCAATGTTTAACAAATTTTAACTTTGCCAATAAAAAATGCCACGTTAATTATATGAAACTGAAAACTTAAGTGGTTTGTAGAATACAAGAAGGATAAAAATTTACTTAGAGTTTTTATTTATTTTAATTTGATTTATTTACAGTGTGGACGTAAATAGTCCCCCTGCTAACTTTTGTTCTCTTGATTTTTTTTTTTTTAAAAATTGGGTATGACTAGTTTCAGAAATATGACCATCCAAATCGGAAATTTAAGTAATTTTTAAAGTACCGCCCTCTTGTAATTGGTCAAGATATTGACTTAATATTCTAGGGTTATAAATACTCGCCAGGAGCTTTAAAATGATATGCCACAAGACCCCCATTCCATTTAATGTTTTTTTCTAAGAGGGCGCCCATCCGCCATCTTAAATGTTGCAAATATCATTTTTACGTCAAAAAGAAGTTTATATCCTCCCATTACTCATACCCAAATTTTAAAAAAGAAAAAAATAGGGGTCCAAAGTTAGCAGGGGGAGGGGGAATTTACGTCACACTGTATATCCATGTTCACGTTCGACGCTAGTGCTTAAAATTTTTGAAAACCTATCACATGTGTTCACGTTCTTCAAAGATTTAGTTTTGGAAGCCGGTTTTACATAAAAATAAGAAAAGGTATTTTTCTTTCTAATTATTGTACGCCTTTTATATGAATATAACTGTACAAGAGTAGAGTACCGTGGGTGTCGATTTTTTAGATGTTTAATCCATCTTTACCCCTGTTACTACAACGATGTCAAAGCACTAAAATATGCAGGGTTTGCAATTCACAGCACTTTTTAGATAACGCGGTAGTGCAACCACAAACAATATTTTAAATAACTAGCACCTAAAAATGTATTTCCGGCTGCCGATTTGAACTCGGGTCACCTGAGTTAAAGGCGAGAGATTGCCGGCTGCCGAGGAGAGTAAAAAATAATCACATAATGAGAAATAGTTCAAATATAGAAAAAAGTTAGCACAAAAAAACAATTATTGCCTAATAAACTATAAAACCCTTAAAATATTATACAGTGAAGAACAAAAGTTCGTACCTCCTTCTAAAATCTGAACTGTTCCGTATATACCTATGAAAATTGAAGTGATTGCATATTGCTCAAGGACTTAATTTTTTGACATATAAATGACAACTTTAAATGTTAACGTGACACGAGATATCACAGCTGGGCGCCATATTGGAAAAAATTAAATGAAAAGGCTGGCCTTGTCGCACATCATTTTAAAGCTTGTGACGAGTACTTTATAACCCTAGAGTATGAAGTCAATAACTTTATCCACGAAAAAATGGCAGTACTTTAATACTTAGCTAAATACCCATTTTGGATCATATTATTTCTGAAACTTATAACACTTAAAGTTTGTTGTTAAAGTTACTGGACACCATGTACAAATAACATTTATATTGTTTAAAAAATACAAATAATTATTTCCTTCTTCTGAAAGCGAGTCTGAAAGGTCTTTGGAGCGATTCTCTGTAAGCTCGTAATCGGCTTGTCCCGACCGATTTTTCCAAAAAGTAATTAAAATATTTAAATAAATATCACTCATCAACTCCTAATAAAACTTTAATCCTAAAACTTTACGAAAACATTATTTTTAGAACCATAAATTTTTCAATTTTTCTTCTAGAGTGATAGAACCTCTAAAAATACAGTCCCCTGGCTGTCCCCAACACTGTATTGTCGCCCAAAAATTACATTTACGAAGAAATTGTTGACAGTACATACATTGAACAGCTAATATATTATTATTATAAAGAAATATATTTAAATTTTATTTTCGTACAACAAGGTCCCATTACGAATTTTATTATATTTAGTAAACACCTGTAAAGTTTGTCCCCTGCGTGCATAATAGAAAAAACTATAATATTTACAACTGTTTTTCTAGTGAAATAAAACGCAATTTGTTTTGAAGTTGACATCCTTGTCGAATGCAATGTTCTTTGAAACAGGAAATGGATTTTTTGACAAATGTTAAACATATTTACCAGGACAGCATTTGTACGAGCTTACAGAGAAATGCCCTTTGATTTTATATAACCAAAAAATAATAATTAAGTTACAAAAAAATTAAAATCAAAGCCTGTTTTCGAGGATTTCCAACTATTGCTTGCTTTACAGCTTCACTGCCTCAACTAACGGGCAGTGAAATGGATCAAGGTCTATTTTATTATGAAAAGTAGTATTTTTCATAGTCAAACCGATTTTAACACGTGAATAAAGACAATGCATAATAAAAAACAATAACAATACTGTTCGCATTAATCGACGTAATCATCCTTTTTAAGAATTACCATATTGCAGAAAGAATTTTCGTAACATCAGCGTTTTACTAATGGACACGTTGATTCAGGGAAATGGTCTATTGTTTTTTCTTTGCAAAATTTGCTGAATAAACAGACGTATTGAATTTGAAATGTATGTACACAGGAAGCTGTAAAATTGCAGATAACAGTAACAAGAAGTGCTGATATAAGAATGGATAAATATTTTACTAGTTATTCAGGACAAACTGGATATTTGTAATAGGAAGATCCTCCTTATTACAGTTTTGGACCAGTAATCAAATTGACTTCTGCAACAGAAAATAAGAAAAAAGTCAATATAAACAGATGTCCTAAACATCTTAGTTTTTGAACTATGGGGTGTTAGAAATTAACAAAAAGCACCGTAGTTCAAAAACTAAGACGTTTAGAACATATGTTTATATAAAGTTTTTTTCTTATTTTCTGTTGTAGAATAGCCCTGTAAAGTTTGTCGATTGAGTTACTGGACACCCTGTATGTATGTAGGTAATTTGATTGAAATTGATGAAAACTTTGATGTCTATTGGTGCCTAAACGGTGAGGTTTATCGACTTTAATAAAGAGTAACTTATTTTTTAAGTTTTTGATTATCTATAAATTGGCGCCCTCAGCTTTGCGATATCTGTCAAAATAAAAAGTTATGATGTAAATAAATTTTAAGTTTCAGGTAAAGTGCCCTCTGGCGGTATTTAAAAAAGTACTTTTGTCTTAAAATTTTAGACTCTGCAAAGCTCGATTTGTGTGCCAAATATCAACTGGATTGGTTAGAAAATAAATGCAATATGGCGAAAAACCAAAATAAAAATTGAACTTTGACGGCTTGTTACTCGAAAACGAATGACATTTTGAAAACATTTATATGAAGCTCTACCCTTATTTTGTCAAGTAGAATCATCTCCTTAAGTTTCGTGATCGATTTTTGAATCACCCTGTATAGGGCCTGTATTAAAATTAAATTACATTACTTACTCAAACTCACGGAATCAAGTGAGCGAGCATGCCGAGTGGCGGCGATCATCAAAGAGTAAGGCACAACAAAAGATTATTTCTTCTCAACTGTTCTACACTAGACGAAATAATCTTTTGTTGTGCCTCACTTTTTAATGATCGCCGCCACTCGGCTTGCTTGCTCACTTGATTCCGTGAGTTTGAGTAAGTAGTGTAATTTACTTTTAATACAGGCCCTATACAGGGTGATTCAAAAATCGATCACGAAACTGACAAAATAAGGGTAGAGCTTCATATAATGTTTTAATTAAATGTCATTCGTTTTCGAGTTACAAGCCGTCAATTGGAGCAAGTAGTGAAATTAAATTTATTATTTTTTTAATAGATTTTTTGAAATGTCTCGTCACGGGCCGGATCAAACTATACAGTGGGCCGAAGGTTGCCCATATATGCTCTAGAATGTTTTTTAATAAACATTTTTAAAAGAATGCATGTCATAAAAATAAATGAACATTGAGAAGGCTTACCACAATTGTTTTGATAAAAAATCGTTATAAATACGAAAGTTAAAAAGCAAGATAATAACTAGAGTCCGACCGAAACC
>JACEGR010010017.1:0-21730 GCA_014170235.1 Listronotus bonariensis
TAATAATAATAATAATAATAATAATAAAGCTTCTTTATTTCAAATCATCTCTACATAATACATACATACATATATACACAAAGATAAAGTGAAATGACGTCAACAGAGAAAATTATTACTTTTTTTTAGAAAATATTGTGTAAAGTATTATTGTTTAAATAATCACTTAATGTATAAGGCTCTAATTTAACCATACCCTTTTTACAATTTTCTTAAATCTACTTAAGCTATTTAACAATTTAGTACTATTTGGTAACTTATTATAAAATTTTATACACATATAATATGGTCCTTTTTCTGTTAGAGTCAATCTATGAATTGGATAGACTAAGTTATGTGTTCTTGTGTTGTACCCATGAACATTTTCTTACTCAAATTTATCCCTATGCTTAAATACAAATAACAAACATTCATATATGTATAAAGTATATTTATATATATGAGTTGGTAAAATACTGGAATTTACCCCCCAATAATTATGGGCTAGGCACGCCCCTGCTATCTATATTAGGGAAAGAATGACCAGAGTCTAGAAAATGGTTTGAAAAATTTGAATTTCTTTTGCCTAATCAAAAAAAAAACAAAGAACGTATTTTACAATGTCGATGTTAAGGGTATTTATATTTTTAATTAAACCAATTAGAGTAAAAGCTCATGAGCGGCATTCAGAGGTAAAATTTTAATAAAGAACGTTATTAAGTAGTTTTGAAAATTTCACATAAAAACTAAATAACAATTGTTTTAATATTATATATTATAAATTGGTTTTTAAATTTTAGAATTTAAAATTTTTTGTAAATCTTCAGATGATATAATAACGTAGTTTTAATGTATTATAGTTTCAAGATTTTTCAATATAACGTCTTTTTGACCCACCCTTTATAGCGGTTCTGGTTAGCGGTAAAATTTTAGCCCTAGCTACTTGTGTTGGCCAGATATACATAAACATCCTGTATATAAGAAATAAAAATTATATGGTTCTCTTTTTTAATTTGAAATATTTAATTGAAAAAGAAAAGTTTAAGATTTTTTTTAAATATCAACTTTCGTTACACCCTGTATATTGTACAAAAAAATCTGGTCAATTTTAAATTTTTAAATAATGTGCGTATATTCATTTGCTTGCAATATACTTTTATACCAGGCGTTTTATTTATAAAAAATGTTGGCAAGACATTTTAAAACCTTTATTAAAACCTAAGATTCACCGTATATTGCAAATCATTAGATATTTTAAAATTTTGGTATCAGGTATTTGAAATACCCTGTAAATAGGAAATACTCTATTTTTTCATGTTTTAAACACAGTGTATAAAGAATATATTTTTTAAAGAAATTTCATGTTTACCCAACATTATAATATTTAATTTTTTTATTTAATTTTTGAGACAGCCTGTACTATTCTTATATGTGTTATAATATTTTAACCTATCATATATATCATCCACTAAAATTTCATCGTGATACATTCTTTTAATTTAAAAAAATCATTTTAATTTTTTGACACAATTGCCGACCTGCCGACCTGTCCAGTCCGACCCTGATATAGGGTTGCCAAACGTCCCGATTTAGGCGGGACAGTCCCGATTTTTTCGAGATATTTCCAAACCGTCCCGATTCACGAATTGAAAGCCAAATGTCCCGATTTTTAAAAATTTACGAGAATATATCCCGATTTCCGGCCGATATCACCCTTTTAGGCTGGCCTTTCCTTGATGACCTTGATGAACGCCCAGAGAAATTGTGGGTTGCCTACTTTCAATGATTTAGTTCGGTCGACAAGTTCCGACTATAAACTATATACAAATATAAAGCGATGTTCTTTTTCTTTCTAGACCGTAATATTTGTATTATACCTTCTCTTTCTAGCAATCGAAGCGGGAGTTGTTTGTGTTTTAGGATTTCAACATGCATTTTCGCGAATAGTTAAGGGGGGTATATTTCTAACCTCTTATTTTTTTAGACGACGTTTTTTTCTATCCGCTGTCCCGATTTTTCAAAAATAAAATCTGGCAACCCTACCCTGATAGTCTCACTTATTATTATCAACTCTTACGTTATTATTATTGTTCCAGCCTCCAAAGAAAAAGAAAAGAGGGAAATGTGTCGAAAGAAAAGCAAGTTACATATAAAGGTAAATCAATTTCCTTCAATTTGCTATAGCTCTAAATCCATATTTTGACGAAATAGGTATAATGTTCATCGAATATAGTGGGGGATTTTTTAACACCTGTTCAAAAGAAATCCAAAAACACCTGGCGAATATTTTGTTAAATTATCCACAACTTTTAGGGCGTATACCTGTATATTTCAACTTACCACAGATATGTACAGGGTGGTCCAAATGGGGCACCTTTAATAGGAAACACTAGGTATTTCTAGGCGAGATAGGTAATAAAACTTTTTCCAAAAAAATGTAATAATGTATCTTAAAATGGTGCAATTAAATATTTTTTGAGGATGCCACTGGGTTGCATTCAAAAAGCTGCTAAAACATGTTTCTACATATTTAAAATATTTTTGAAAGTCAAAAGTTAAGAAAACTTTTTAAAAATATAAAAATTGAAAAACTCCCTCTATGGGGCTTGGGCGAAACCTCGAAAACAGATGTCACCATTGTTTTACCTAGTATCCAAAACGGCCGCAAGATGATGCCATAATACATTTATGAGCGTCGTCTCATATTATTTATTAATTTAATGTTAATTTTATACTACCTACACAGTATGTACCTACCCAAATAAATCTAATGTGAATATTGCCGAATATAACTTATAAATGATAAAACTATAACCACTGAACAATATTTGTATATGTTTTTGTTTGAAAACTAAAAATTATTTAATGTATGCCATAATATTATTATCCTTACATAGTATAAAGTGAAAGTCCCTTTTGCGTAAATAGAAACCCTACTCGAATTCGTCCGACCAACTGGACTAGGGTTTCTAAGCAGTTAACTACCAGAAACCCTATTCGAATTCGTCCGACCAACTGGGCTAGGATTTCTAAGCAGTTAAATACTAGAAACCCTACTCGAATTCGTCGGACCAACTGGACTAGGATTTCTAAGCAGTTAAATACCAGAAACCCTACTCGAATACAGCTCCAGATCTTGACGTATTGGAGTAGGGTTTTCCATTATTTATTTAGCAAAAAGGTTTGGAAATACTAAACTGTTGGACATTTAAACGGAATAATTTAAATTTTAGGTAATATTTTAAACCTAATTTTTGTAAAGTTTATAAAAATATTTTAGTCCGGTTTTCGGCAAATTTTAACGCAATAATTAGCCTTAATGATTACCTACACCGCAGCCTTGGTATTAAACTTACCTTTTATGTACAGAGTGGTAAATATGACGTTTTTTTTGGGATATTTTGTTGATCTGCAACTTTTTAAATAAAAAAATTTGAATGATCCAAATTTTATAAAAATTATATTATTCTTTCTGACAAACAATTTTGACAGATTTTTGATATCTCTCGTAAATCTGAAAATATGATGTTTTTACTAAGAAAGTGACATTTTAGCGTTATTACCCTGTATAACGCTGACTATTAGTCCTGTAAACTTCTACTGTTTGATATTTTAAGCGAAAAGCAACACTTTTAAATGTTTTAAAAACATTTATACAGGGTGGATATGTGGACAAAAAGTAGATCTATGTGTAAAAGTAATTTTTTCAAAATATTCTAAATTTTTCCATAATTCTTGTTTTTTCTTATGCCATAAACTACAGTAATATAAATATAAAATATATTATATATATAAATATTATAAATAAAAAAATATATAATATTTTTCCTTATTTTTTGGTCAAAATTCGATTGAAAATCACATTTTATTTTATATCTTTGTTATTATTTAGGCTATGCAATTTTGGTTAATAACATTTTAGATGGATAATTTAATTTTCTATATTTTTTGTTTTATAAAATTTTTGGTATCTATTATAGTTTCTGAGGAAAAAAATATTTTTAAAAAAACAAAAATCTTAAATATCTCAAAAACTAAAAGAGATGGAAAATTTTTTATAAAACAGAAAAGATGTAGTTACAAATTCTCTATTCTAAAAGTTATATAACTTTTTTCTCTAAACTTAATGGTTATCGAGATATTAATAAAAATCGATTTTTTGAGATTTTTTCCATGCCCCCTTCAAAAAAATAGAAAAAATAAAAAAGTTTATTTATCGATTCTTTTGCAGTTTCTTGATGTTTTTGGGTAAAATTGATTAAGTTTATTGATTTCCAATAAAAAAATTGTCAAAAATATTATAAATAAAAAAAAATAATTTTTTCCTTATTTTTTGGTCAAAATTCGATTGAAAATCACATTTTATTTTATATCTTTGTTATTATTTAGGCTATGCAATTTTGGTAAATAACATTTTAAATGGATAATTTAATTTTCTATATTTTTTGTTTAATAAAATTTTTGGTATCTATTATAGTTTCTGAGAAAAAAATATTTTTAAAAAAACTAAAATCTTAAATATCTCAAAAACTAAAAGAGATGGAAATTTTTTTATAAAACTGAAAAGATGTAATTACAAATTTTCTATTCTAAAAGTTATATAACTTATTTCTCTAAACTTAATGGTTATCGAGATATTAATGAAAAATCGATTTTTGGGATTTTTTCCATGTTTTATCAATTCTTTTGCAGTTTTATGATGTTTTTGGGTAAAATTGATCAAGCTTATTGATTTCCAATAAAAAAATTGTCAAAAATATTATAAATAAAAAAAATGTTTTAAAAAATTTTTTGGTCAAACTTCGATTGAAAATTACATTTTATTTTATATCTTTGTTATTGTTTAGGTTATGCAATTTTGGTTAATAACATTTTAGATGGATAATTTAATTTTCTATATTTTATATTTATATTCTGTAGTTTATATAATATCAATAAGAAATGAGTCTTTTTTAAATAAAAAATATGCTATTGACATAAGGTTTTTAAATCTTTTTGCTAAATAAACAATGAAAAACCCTATTCAAATTCGTCACGATCTGGAGCTGTATTCGGGTAGGTTTTCTGCTAATTAACTGCTTAGAAATACTAGTCCAGTTGGTCAGACGAATTCGAGTAGGGTTTCTGGTATTTAACTGCTTAGAAATCCTACCCCAGTTGGTCGGACGAATTCGAGTAGGGTTTCTGGTAGTTAACTGCTTAGAAACCCTAGTAGTGTTGAAACAGTAACACTGACACCGGCTTCGGTATCAACACAGTGTTTCAACACAAAGATGTCATGAAACAATCCAATTGTTTCTTGACAAAATGGCGAAGTGTGACAAGCTGCGGGTTTCAGCACAAAAGTGTGTCACCCGTGTTACAATACATCAATACAAAAAATTGTTTCTTGACAAATTGGCGAAGTGCGTTGTAGCACGGAGTTGCAAGAGTTTTATCATTATATATTTACATTGTTTTTATATCATATAAAAACAAAGATATTTACTTGTAAATTATAATTTTAAATAAAGTATTGTTATTATTATTATTATTATTATTAATATATATTTATTTTGCTTTAAAGATGAAAAAAATATATATATTTTTTTAATATACCGCGATCTTTGTACAGCAATATCTTCCTAATGGTGATCTTATACAAAAATTTACCCTTTATTTTGGTTCTCACTAAAACCAAACTTGTTTACTAACTTACCAACAGCTTTATTTTACTTTTAAAAACTTTACATTTAGAAAAACAAACGGAATAAAAATACGTTCTTTTTGCAATATTGCAATGTCGGTTTCAAGATTTAAGATATTTTTTTACAAGCAAAATTTTTTATGAAAATGGTTTTTTTAAATGAAAAATCTTCGGTCCATTTGTTTCCTTGGAAACCCCATCCAATCCCACAAGTTAATAATTTTATCAAAAAGAAATAAATTTTTTATTACATAAAAAATGTCTGATTGCGATTTTATGAAAAAAGGTCCGGTATAGGTTGGTAGTGAAAAAATCTTTTGTTTATTTAGTAATAAACATTGAGTAGTTAAGCACATGTTATTATGCGACTTTTTTTATATTTTAAACTTTTGAGTAAGTTTTACTAATTTTTTTAAAGTCGGTTGATTTTTTTTTTAATAATTATTTTTCCTTTTTAGTTTATTATTAGTTTATTATTATTACTATTAGATCGTTAATTATTAACACTACTAGTACTCTTTTAGGGGTTTGATGCAGACCCGGGTCAATTGATTTATAAGATTTTGACAGAAATTAAGGTTTAATTAAGGAATTAACTAACCATGACTCCCCATTTAAATTCTGTCTTAGGTTTTTTATATTGTCTGTCAAAAGCTCTTAAATCAATATATGCGGGCTGCAACAAATCGACACACACAGGGATGCAGCTCAACGCTTGTAGAATACATTATATCTGTCAAAGTGTGTAATTTTAAAATGAGAATAATTTTGGACGTTGCAAAAGCCAATCCCGTGCCTATATTATTTTAAAAAATAAGTTTAGAATATTTCGTTGTCCTTTCAGACTTTGAGGTTTAAAATATGGCAGCAAAGGGATTTACGGCGAAATATCAGTATGTTATACAAATTTGCTTGGTGAACAATCTTTTTAAATAAATATTTCATTGGTCATACAAATTGATAAAGTTTATAATTTAAATACATAAATACAACCGTTCTGGTACTTTATACTAACCCTCTATGTATTCCTAACCTAATTGAAAATCATTTATTTTTTCAGATTCTAAAACAGTATCGTACACCGAAAAGCATAAGTAGGTAGTACCTAGGACATAGCGTTACGCTATGTCCCAGGTAAATACGATATGTACGGTGCGTGCGATGCGTTGCCCGCAATAAATAAAACCTATAGAAAATAATTATGTTGTCCTAAGTGGAAAATAAATCCACGCGGTTGTAACGAATATGCGTTGCCGCATCGCACGCCGTGTTTAAAAATCAAATTTGTTTGTTTCCACCCGCATTGCCCGCAGTTGACATTGATCTTCGCACGATGGAAGTCTTGATTTCGGAGGTCCAAAAACGAAATGTTTTGTGGAATAAGCGGAATTCGCGCTACAAAGACAGACTTGTGGTTGATAGAGAATGGGGTTATGTGGCTGAAAGAGTAGGATTTACAAGTAAGTAAATATATTACTTTTTAATTTCATTTAATTAGGGCGATACTAAACGTTTAACAATAATAAGTAGATTGAATTGAAGGTTTAAATTTTATTGGTAAAAAAATACTGAGAAAATACTTCTCTTATGTTTTCGGCTTCTCTTGGATATAAAGCATATTATCCAAGAGAAGCCGAAAACATAAGAGAAGTATTTTCTCAGTATTTTACCAATAAAATTTAAACCTTCAATTCAATCTACTTATTATTGTTAAACGTTTAGTATCGCCATAATTAAATGAAATTAAAAAGTAATATATTTACTTACTTGTAAATCCTACTCTTTCAGCCACATAACCCCATTCTCTATCAACCACAAGTCTGTCTTTTGTAGCGCGAATTCCGCTTATTCCACAAAACATTTCGTTTTGGACCTCCGAAATCAAGACTTCCATCGTGCGAAGATCAATGTCAACTGCGGGCAATGCGGGTGGAAACAAACAAATTTGATTTTTAAACACGGCGTGCGATGCGGCAACGCATATTCGTTACAACCGCGTGGATTTATTTTCCACTTAGGACAGCATAATTATTTTCTATAGGTTTTATTTATTGCGGGCAACGCATCGCACGCAACGCACCGCACGCACCGTACATATCGTATTTACCTAGGACAAGCGTAAACCATCCTTCCCATCCCTAGAAACGACCCCCAGAGTTGAGATTGCCGTGACCAACACCAACTACATCCAATATGGCGGCGCTACTAGTCGAGTAGTGTATAATAAACTGTCGTTCCTTAGTACTTAAATATTTGTTATTGGGCATGTTTATCGTAATCAGGGGCGTGTTTATGGGGGGGCAGGGGGAGCGTCCACCCCCCAATAATTTTAGTTACTTGGGAAAATGTAGGTCCTACTAAAAGATTAGTCCCAAAATATTTTAGCAAGAAATAAATATATGTATACCTTATTTGTTGTACTATAATCATCACTAATTGAATTATTATTAATTAATTGTTATTATTAACAACAAAACCCATCATATAATTTTTGATTCTGACAAAAGTGACAAAGTGGCAACATTGACTAGGAAGGTTAACTATTGTGGTAAATTTCGAAACCTGCAACTGCGGCGCGCCGTTTATTGTTTTGTCTAAAATAACTTCTTATTATTATCAATCTTTTTTATCATCTTATCGGGTAGAAAATCGGTATCGTTACAGAATACAAGATCAGCCCTAGTTACTGTTACTTATAACGTGCTTGTAAAGAATTATTATACAGGGTCATCCAAATTAAGTGCCCGTTATTGGTAACTTCGTTATTATTTGAAATACGAAATAGTTTAAATTAGAAAACTAGTAGCATTTTTCACGCTCTTTAAGACTGAAGATTAGAAAAACAATTGACAATCGGGTTTCTAAGTTATACAGCAAAATAACCTTTTTTTAATGGAACACCCTGTATATTTTATCACCATTAGAAAGATCTTTTAAAATCCTTGAAAAAACGTCTACATGTGATATATCCAATTTTTCATGGTTTCGGAAATATAGCCATCCTCAGAAATTTTATAGTACACTGGCATTTTTAAATAAAATACCCCGTATATTACATTACCAATAAATAGATATTTAAAAGAGCTTTAAGAAAATACCACATTTGCTATGTCTATCTCTTATAGTTTTGGAAATATGGCCATTCAAATCTAAAAATTACGTTCAATTTTTATTATATCACAGCTTTAAGCTATAAGCAATAAGTTTTAGTGTCAGAAATAAAACGGGGAAAATATCTACCATCTTTCAGATTTAAATGGCTATATTTCCAGAACTAAAAAGATAGGCACATCAAATGTGGTATTTTCTTAAAGCTCTTTAAAATATATTTTAATTGATGATACCATATACAGGGTGTTTTATATAAAAAATCCAGTTTACTATTAAACTCCTGAGGATGGCCATATTTCCGAAACTATGAAAAATTGGATATATTACATACGGACTATTTTTAAAGGATTTTCAAAGAACTTTCGAATGGTGATAAAATATACAGGGTGATCCATTTAAAAAGGGGTATTTTCGCTGTATAACTCAGCAACCCGATTGTCAATTGTTTTTCTAATCTTTAGTCTTAAAGAGCGTGAAAAAAGATACTAGTTTGCTAATTTAAACTGTTTCATATTTTGAGTAATAACGAAGTTACAAATGAGAGAAACTTAACTTATATATACATAAATTCCAGTATTTTACCAACTCATATATATATATATATATATATATATATATATATATATATATATATATATATATATATAATAATAATAATAATAATAATAATAATAAAGCTTCTTCGTTTGGAGTAGTTAAGTGGACGCGAGAAGAGTTGCGCGAACTGGACGTTAGCACACGAAAAATGATGCATCTTCACCGCAGCATCCATCCCCGCTCATCAGTCTCCCGCATTTACCTCTCACGCCATCAGGGAGGTCGCGGCCTTTTAAGCTTGGAGTGTATGCATGATCGTTTGGTTTTGAGTCTTGCTTGTCAGGTTGCCAAAAGCACGGATCCACTGCTGCAGTTAGTAAAAGAACATGAGATGGCCAATGTTGGAGCATTTTTGTTCAAGGCAGCCGAGCGAGCCGCGGAGAAATTCGGTCTCAGATTTGAAATAGATTCTAATGACGACCAATCACTTATAAGACAGGAGTCTAGTGCTGTAACAGCTGCAGTTAAAAGAGCCGAACAACGGATGCTCTTAGAAGATCACATCAATAAGCCGCAGCACGGAGTCTTTTACAGAAACATCAATAGACTCGATCTATCTCGAAAGCTTACGTTTGGGTTTTTGAAATCCGCCGAGCTTAAGTCTGAGACCGAAGGATTCTTACTAGCATGCCAAGATGGGGTGATAAACACATTGGTGTACCGAAGCCAATTTTCCAACGTTCTTGACACCGCATGTCGAGCCTGTCGACAGCAACCCGAAACCCTTATGCATCTATTGTCAGCTTGTCCAGTGCATGCTGTCAATAGCTACATCCATCGGCATAATGACGCTCTTCGGGTACTTTACTATCACCTGAGGCATTACTACGGCATCGATGAAACAGCAATACTGCCGTTTGCTCCCGGAGACATTGAGGCAGTAGTGGAAAATGACAACTGTCGCATATACTGGAACTACGCGTTCCCAACAACGCATCAAATTCAAGCAAATAAACCCGACATCGTTCTCCTTGATAAGACAAACCACACCATGTACGTAATAGAGTTCTCCGCCCCAGCGGAAACTAACATCGATATAAAAGAACGGGAGAAACGAGCCAAATATCAAGATCTTCTTGGCGAACTTCGGAGGCTCTATCCGGAGTATACCGTGCGATTGGTTGTCCTGATAATTGGCGTTTTGGGAGGCATGAAGAATAACATATTAAGGGAAATGAGGTACATTCCAGCATGTGAAAATACACCCGAACAACTGGTGATGAAAATGCAGAAATCTGTTGTCCTTGGATCCCTTCGTCTACTGAGGCAAATGAATTTGGCCGAAGATCACTGACCGAGCGGACGCGAGGAGTGGTCTTCGATATGGATGGCCTTCCGCACGACGCCCTATGGGGTCGGAGCCATGGGATACGTCGTGTTGGATCTTTTAAAGAATAAAGCTTCTTTATTTCAAATCATCTCTACATAATACATACATACATATATACACAAAGATAAAGTGAAATGACGTCAACAGAGAAAAATTATTACTTTTTTTTTAGAAAATATTGTGTAAAGTATTATTGTTTTAATAATCACTTAATGTATAAGGCTCTAATTTAACCATACCCTTTTTACAATTTTCTTAAATCTACTTAAGCTATTTAACAATTTAGTACTATTTGGTAACTTATTATAAAATTTTATACACATATAATATGGTCCCTTTTCTGTTAGAGTCAATCTATGAATTGGATAGACTAAGTTATGTGTTCTTGTGTTGTACCCATGAACATTTTCTGACTCAAATTTATCCCTATGCTTAAATACAAATAACAAACATTCATATATGTATAAAGTATATTTATATATATGAGTTGGTAAAATACTGGAATTTACCCCCCAATAATTATGGGCTAGGCACGCCCCTGCGACAATTTACCTCCGTTTAAAGGGCGACTCGGTCGAATAGTGGCATTACATCCTGGAGATGATCAAATTGTGCGAGTAGTGTCGATCAAAACTATCTCAGGCATTATTAAACGTGCATTAGTTAAGGTATGCCCTTTACCTTTGAATGGCTAAGTTATATTAATTAGTAACTTCGTAATGTCTTAGTTTTAATTATGTTTTAATTCACTATTCTAGTCCTTATTTGTTAGTTTAAGTTTTGAAATACTGTACTATTTCAAGGTGGGGGGCATGTTGGAATTTGTAAATTGTTACAAGAAAATGTTTTACGTTATTTTTTTTTTAATGGAAGGTAAGTGAAATATAATTTATACATTATTTTTAATAATATTAATTTTGTAGAAGGAAAGCATCAGTTTAAATTCTTGTTATTTTTTTCTTATTTTTTGGTCAAATTGGGAGTAGTAAAAAGTATAGAGATTACTGGGGATTACATTTAAAACATAAATATGGTAAAAGCTTAGCTGCTTGTCTTTAAACTCAAAGTAAAACTGGGTGCGAGAAAGTGCGACAAATTTGGTAATTTTTTTTTTTCTATAGGTCTGCATAATTTTTTCAAGATTTTTTGTTTCTTAGACGATATTATTGATGTATATTTTTGCAATAAAATGTAAAAATTGCATATTATTTTTGAGTTTTACTTCTTTTAAGTAGATAAATTAACAAAAAATGATACAAGAGCTTCCTCCTTCAAAAATATTTAAATTCTTCAAATCTCTTCAAAAAGTCAATAATTAATTGTTTTATCTGAATATAGCAGTAGTAGTAGTAATTATGGGGAGGCTTCCAGTCTGGCGAGCAGGCCACCACGCGGGCCCTGTTTACCAACCCCGAAAGCGTCCCCCTATTCCACCGTACAATCTACTTTTATAATATGGATTTGTTCCTGTTTGCGCTATTAGTTACGGTTCGGTTAGGTGAATACTTAAATATTTCTTTTAGATCGAGGCGTGGTGGCTATTTCAAAACGAGAACTCTATCATATTTGGCGAACAAAAGACAACTTGTCAGAAAAAATTCAAGAAAGTTTTGCCTATATTAACAATAAAATACATCCCAATAGCACCGGTCAAACATGTTGTGGTTTTAAAAATAAAGCAAAAAATTTGACAAGTTATATGCAGAAAAGATGGCTACACGCATCGAGAAACATCAACATTTTTGAAAAACAAAATGAGACCTGGCTAAACGGGACAGTTAATTTTTTTGTGAATCCTTATTACCATTAAAGAGAAAGATGGGACGACCACCAAGTAAATTTGAAGAGGTTTCAAATCAAACCAAAAGAAAAAAGTTTCAGATTTAGTTTCTAAGGTCAGCACCCAAGAATTGACTTTTGCGGCACAGAGCAGCCTTCATCTCACTGGCCACCGCAGCGCAGCAAAGCTATTTAATGAAGTAGCAAATGGATCTCCAAAAAGAGCATCAAAAATATTAAATTCTTACAAGTCTCCACCTCCACTTCTCTCAAGCGACTCTCCAGAGGAAGCGCTGGCTTTATATGTCGACTGTGACCTCACGAAAGCGTCTTATACTTTAATGCAAAGTGGTGCAAAACAAAGAAATGCGAATATATATCCTCCTTATTACAAACTTCTGGAGGCCAAACGGGATTGTTACCCAGATGAACAGTCTATTGAAACTACTGAATTTTCGGCGGAAGTGAAATTACAGGCTCTAGTTGATCATACAGCTACCCGACTTGCTCAACTGCAAAAGGATGTTTTAGACACTTGCAATTCCTCGTCTATTGAAACAACTTTAATTCATAAGTGGGGCATGGATGGCAGTTCAGGCCACGCCAGATACAAGCAAAACTTCAGTCCGCAAGACAATGTAGTCACGGATGAGTATTTGTTTGCTGTTTGCCTTGTGCCTTTACAGCTGCATGTCAGTAACTCTTCAAAAAAGTAATTTGGAATAACCCTCGGCCATCCTCAACACGATTTTGCAGGCCAATTAAAATTTTATTTGAAAAGGAAACAAAGGAACTTTCTAATAAAGAAATAGATGCAGTGAAGAAACAAATTTCCGAAATTAAGCAAACAGTTATTTGTGTGGAAAATATTACTGTATTTGTGAATCATATTTTTAAATTTACTATGATTGATGGCAAAATGTTTGGAGTAATTTGTGACTCCTCCAATCAAAGTTGTGGAATATGCGGTGCCACTCCTAAAGTAATGAATCATTTGGATAAAATTGATACGCTAACTGTTAATCCGGAAAATCTTAACTATGGCATTTCTAATCTCCATGCGTGGATAAGATCATTTGAAACCTTATTAAACGTTGCTTACAGATTAACAGTTAGAACATGGCAGGTAAGAAAGGCAGAGGATAAAGAAACTGTTAAATGTCGAAAAACGGAAATTATAAATAATCTTAAAAAAGATATGGGTTTGCTGGTGGATATCCCCAAACCAGGGTACGGAACTACCAACGATGGTAATACCTCGAGAAGATTTTTTCAGCAGCCTTCCTTAGCTGCAAAAATTTCCGGTTTGGATGAAAATTTAATAAAACGTTTTTCTGTAGTTTTGCTTACTATCTCTTGCGGATATGAAGTAAACCCAGACCTTTTTGAAAATTATGCTAGGGAAACTGCAAAATTATTTATTTCTTTATATCCTTGGTTTAATATGCCTAGCAGTATCCACAAGCTTTTGATCCACGGTGGAGACATAATTCGAGCCGCGGTTTTGCCCATTGGTATGTTTTCGGAAGAGGCGCTCGAAGCTAGGAATAAGGATTTTAAAAAGATAAGAGAGTTCAATACCCGGAAGTTTTCTCGGAAACAAACTATGGAAGATTTACTGCACGCGCTTTTATTTACATCTGATCCGATTATTTCAACTTATTCAAAAAAACCCGCGACTCCAAAATACAAAAGAAATACCTTAAGCAAAGAAGTTTTAGAATTATTAGTGGTACCGCATATTCCCAATGATGAAAGTGACAGTCAAGATTTATTGTAGTTTGTTTTTTAATTACATAGTTATGTAATACTTTGAATAACATCGTTTGTTAAGACTTTTGTTTCCGTTTTTGATAATATTTAATTTTCTTTATTTGTAAGTAGGTAAAACTAAGTAGGTATACATTTTTTGCTTAAATATCTGTGAGAAGTACAAATACAAAAATATTAACACACTATATAGCCTGTCTCCCACCCATAAGTTTTTTCTAAAAAATTTAAAATTTCACAGTGAAAAAGGCGTTCGGGGGTTCTTTAAAACAAAATTCTTAACATTTTTAGTCAACAGTTTCTTCTAAAGACCTTTGAAATCAGAACCTTCCACCTAACAGAGTATTGATTTTATACTAACTTTAATTTTTTAAAAATCGTTAATGAAAAATTATGGATGGGAAACACTGTATATACCCCAAAACAATAATTTTCACTACCTTTGTTCTTGTTGAAATATTAAAATTTTTATTTAGTTTATGTTCGGTTAATTATTTATAATGATTTTGAAGTATAAAATTGTTATATTGCAACAATAGACATTTTATTTCCTAATATCGTGAAATTTTCCTCTGTGTGTCGGCCCGACTCGCGTATAATCGTTTTTACATTGCCCACTCAGGTACCTTTCTACAGTGGCTTTCAGTATTAGCCTAACAAGCAAGAAGGGTGCAGCTAATATAGTTTGTGATTTATAAGATAAAAAGTCTGTGAGACCCGGCGCCATTCCTGTAGTTATTGTTTTTAATAAATATTGTGAAATTTGGTTCTGTTTGTATTTAGGTAAGTATATATTATTTTATTTGATTGTTGTATAACTAAAAACTGTAGTAAATTATATTATTTGATTGTTGTAAAACTCGTGCATATATATTACAACTAAAACCTAATTAATTAGGCAATTTTTATTTTTAGAAATGAGTTGGGAAAAAGAACAAGAATGGTTGCAAAAACTATGGGATACGGTAGATGTTGCAGAAGAACCAGATGATGAGGAACTTGAATTAGGCACAGAAGAGGATGTCACTGAAGAAAGGGACACTGCTGCAAAAATACCAAGGATTCCTCATTTTATTAGGAAAGATGGTAAAACAAAATGGCGTAAATTCTGTACCAAGAAAACGTCAAGAACAAGGCGAGAAAATATAATCGTTCGACTTCCTGGAGTAAAAGAACACGCAAAAATGCCTGCACTGAGCTTGAATGTTGGACGCTTTTTTTTACGGAAGAAATGTTGGAAGAAATTGTTGTGTACACAAACCTATATATACGCGAAATATCTGCAAATTACTTTCGAGATCGAGCTGCAAAGCCCACAGATTTACTGGAAATAAAAGCTCTTTTTGGTTTATTATATCTGGCTGGCACTCTGAAAAGTAGCAGATTGAATACAAAAGAAATTTGGGAGAGGACAGGAACAGGAATTGAGAGATTTTGGGTAACAATGTCGGAACAACGCTTTCGATTTCTCTTGAACTGTTTGAGATTTGACGATCTTTCTACCAGGAAGAAAGACGGAAGCTGGATAAATTAGCGCCAATACGAACAACATTTGACTTTTTGTCCAGAATTGTAAAAAGGCTTATTGCATAGGGGCTAACAGTACTATTGATGAGAAAATTGAAGCTTTTCGTGGGCGTTGTGGATTTAAACAGTATATTCCTAGTAAAGCAAATAAATACGGCATTAAAATATTTGCTCTTGTGGATGCTGCTACATCGTATTGTGCCAATTTGGAAGTTTATGTAGGAAGTCAACCTGAAGGTCCTTTTCAGAAAAGCAATGACCCTTCTAGCGTCGTTCTGCGCCTTGTGGAACCTATTTCTGGTACCAATAGAAACCTTACTTGTGACAACTGGTTTACCAGCATTCCCTTAGTCCAGAAACTGTTTCAAGAACATAGCTTGACTTTTGTTGGAACTTAAAAAAAAACAAATGGGAACTTCCTTCAGAATTTGTAAACACAAGAAACTGAGGTGCCTACACTTCGATGTTTGGGTTTCAAGAAAATATAACGATAGTCTCCTACGTGCCAAAAAAATATAAAAATGTTATTTTGGTTTCGTCATTACATCATGATGATACAATCGATGAATTAACACAAAAGCAATATAAACCCGAAATTATAACGTACTATAATGGCACCAAAGGTGGCGTTGACAACTTGGATAAGCTATGTGCTACCTTTGACGTTGCTAGGAATACTCGACGATGGTCAATGGTCGTTTTTTATTCTTTATTAAATATTGCGGGTGTTAATTCTCAGTTGATTTACACCGCAAATAATAGAGAATACTCTATTCTAAAGCCTTGTACACATCTGGCGAACGCATGTGGCCGAAGCCCTTCGACCGAACGCCGTCGGTAAATGTGTACGTCCTAACAAACGCATGTGTTTGCCTTCGCGAGAGTTCGCTCACTGGGCGGTACATCAAAAGAAAATTGAAGAACGAATTCGTTTGGCTGTGTTTAGTGTGTACGCTTCCCAGTTTAGTGTCGAACGTCGTCGGGATTTTGTTTTTATTTTCTAATTTGCGATAATGGAGTGGACTAATTCTTCTTGTTTAAAACTTATTGGTTTATATCGAGAACTGGAAGTTTTATGGAATCCAGTGCATTAAGATTACAAAAATAAAATAAAGAAAATGGATGCCTGGAACGACATTAGCAAAATTATAAAAGGTGATACAGGGGAGGTCAAAAAGAAAATGGAATCCTTGTTAACATCATTCCGACGTGAGAGACAAAAACAAGATAGCTCTTTTAAAACTGGTTCAGGAACCGACACAATTTTTAAATCTAGCTCGTTCGCTTTCAAAGATATGCTTTTCTTGATGGACAAGTTTATACCGAAAGAAACTAAAAACACTGAGGTAAGTCAAAATATTTATTTTTTTTATCAAGTAAAATATACATATGCAAAATTAGGTTAAAATCCATACTTATTATTTAAAAAAATAGGGAGGAGATTTTAACGACCTCGGTGTTTAGGCAGTAATAAGACAGAACATTACAGTTGGCCGAGTAATTTCTACGCATGTAAATTTTGCCAACTCACACTACCTTCGCCCATAAAATATGTAGCAAATTCATTTCTAATTGCTTCGCAATTTGCCGAACTTTTCGTCCTATTTTAGGAATTGGAAGAAAGGACTCGGTACTTTTATTTTCGCTACCCTGTCTCCAAAGTCCAGGAATGATTTTTCCTTCTTTTTCCTCATCAAATGTCCCCGGTGGAGTGTAAGTCTTGCTAGAATGTTTACTTTTTCTTAAGAAATTATGAAAATAGACACGTGCTAAAACTACCAAAGTTGCTTTTTCAGGTGATAGCAACATCACTTTTCTCAAAACTCTAAAAACAGCTGATATGATGCCGAAAACATTTTCAATAATACGCCTGGCTCTACAAAGTCTATAGTTAAAGATACGTTTCTTAGAACCCTTTTTTTGTTCTACTGGATACCCCTTCATTAAATGCTCACTAAGGCTAAATGCATAATCTCCTACAAATACATAAGGAACTTTCACATGTCTATTAGGTAGAATATCATCAGATGGTAAACGGAGCTCATTGTTTTGCAGTTTTTTCCAGAATACGGAGTTTTTAGCACACCTCCATCTGAAATCCTACCCTGGCAGCCAACATCAGCAAACAAAAAGCAATAGTTTGGATCAGCAACTCCCAACAAAACTATACTAAAATTTGCTTTATAATTGAAATAGTCGCTGCCACTGTGTATCGGTGCTTGAAGTATGCAGTGTCTACCATCTATGGCACCAAGGCAGTGAGGAAAATTCCATTGAGCTTCATAATTTTCCGCAATATATCGCCATTCGTCTTCAGTTGTAGGCATCTAAAACAAAAAAAAACAATAGTTTAAAAAATATGAAACTAAAATTTTTTTCAAGAGATTGTTCGACCAGGGAGTCAATATCAAGAAGAAGAGGAAAAGGAGAAGGAGAAGGTAGAGGAAGAAGACATGGCCAACGATGACATGGCTATTGACGAACTTAATAATGATACGCCAGTAAAAGAAGTATTGAAACCCACTCTTAAGAGAAAATCAGAATTTATATCTCCCAAGAAGGTCAAACGAGTACCACCTGTGACTTCTGTGAATCAGGGGACCAGCAGTGCTATCTCTAGAGGACAAGAAGCATACCACATATTACAAGAAACACTTGCAAGTAAACAAACAAGAGACGGTAGCACAATCTTTGGAGAACATGTGGCCGCAAAGCATAGAAAATACAGCGCCCATACACAAAGTGAAGTGGAACATCTAATTGGAGATATTCTGTATAAGACTGATAAAGGACTTTATGAACCACATGTGCCCTTAATCAGTTCCGTCGGCCACACACAATAATATTTACCTCAATCCAATCAACAAACTTATACGAGTATCACACCTAGCACAACACCCAATTCATATAGTCAATATTCTTCAGACACTCAAAGCACCACTACTCCTTTGATATCACCTTCAGCATCAGATGATCCACTTTCTTATGAAAATTAGTCTTTTTGTCGGCGGCCCCATCAAACCTGACATCACAGCAAACAGATAATCCGAAGACACCCATTATACGTTTTATAAATGCATTTACAGATAGTCTTTAAGGCATTTTTTGATATTTTTTTTTATATAAACCCTAGACTTTTTTTAATAAATACTTAAAGCATTGTACATAACTATTTAACTCACCTTTACGTATTCTTCAAGAGTCTCAATTATAGCAGAGCAAACTTCTGGTATTATTCTTGAAATTAGTTGTTTTTAAATTTTAAAAGTATACATTAGACTTGTATATGAGTCACCAGTAGCTAAATATCGTAGGGTTAACATTAACCTTTCTGTTGGCGGTATTGCTTCTCTAAACTTTGTGTCTTCTTTCGCGATTTTTGGACCGATTTCATTTAATAGCCATTCAAAATCAGTAGACTTCATTCTACAAAAATTTTGAAAAAGTCCGTATTCCATTTCAGCTTTTAGACCATTGATTAAGTCTATCCCTCTATAACGACTTCTGCTTTTGAATAATGATGTTGTCCACCAGCGCCGTTTCGTCGGAGGCTATACCTGAAAAAACTTGCCGTGGAACTGACGACGCCACATTTGGTTCGACGCTCCTTAGAAACAAATGTACCACGACCTGTTCGGGAAAGAAGACGGGATTATGCAGGAACATCTGCAATCGTAGAGACGCCACAAGAAGTAAAGGCAGGGAGCCGAAAAAGATGCTGTTTTTGTGTTAAAGATTCAAAAACCAGGTTCTATTGGGAAAAATATAAAACATTTCTTTGTCTCACCCATCTCAAAGCTTGGTGTTCTGACTGCTTAAATCAATTAGATGATATGTAACATTTATTATTTGACATTTGCTCTTTTTATTGTAAAAATAAAAATGTATGCTACTCCTTAATTTAAACTTTGGCACTTCATTATACAACAGTTTTTTTTCTTCATTAATTATTTTTAGAAATAGGCATTTTAATAATTTGGTGTTCTGAATTATTTTTTATATTTTGATATAATAAATGAGTTACTTAAACATATCTAGTATTATTTTGTTACAAAAAAAATCTAACAATTTTGTTCATACTGGGTCTCACAGACTTGGCGCCACCTCTAATGATATTGTAACATGCGCCACTTTCGAAAGGTTAAAATATGTTGTGTTTTATTTTCACTATAGTCCATTTTTATTACTTTTTTGCTCTTTTCAATTTTTATATCAGTTTGGTGCCATAGCCGAAAACAGTTATAGGACAAAAAAAAATAGTTTACTTTTTCCTATCAATATCCAATGATAAATTATCAATTTTTTCTTTCAAAAATCTATTTTCTTTTACACGTATGGACTTATAAAAAACGTCTATTTCCAAAACTATTTAGTTTTTTTCGGGCATTTGCAGACATCTGAGGAAAATTCACCAAGGGATCAAAAAGCTTGAGCTTATTAATGCGCTTGCTTTGGTACTTCGAGAGTTTACCATGGAACCAGCAAAAGAATGGCATCCGCTAAAAAAATTTACAAAACTTTTAAAAGATCGGTCTTAATAGTAAGGCCCAAAAACCACGTGGTAGAAGACCACGTGTGGCAGGAACCTGAGGTTTATCGCCCCGAAGAAGAAGAACAAGAAAACCAAACCCTGATTGCGACTCGGGTGCATGATGCGGCGGAGGAGCGAGCGGCGGTAGCAACCCCTAAAGAACCTCTTCGAGGTATATTAGCGGTGGGGCAAATTGATACAGCAGCCCATATACGTAGACTGCGACAAAGACCAGCACCATACAGGCCAGCACCTCGTTCGGTGCTTTTACCTCGGGGCGATACACCTCTTCAATAGGCGATACTATTACAAAAAAAGGTTCTTTTCAGAACCACAATATATTTTTGAAAAGAATTTCGTGTAACTATATTTGTTAAAAGTCCATAGTACTATGTTTTTTTTTTTAATAAAGAGAGAGAGAAAGAAGTGTGTAGAAAAGTTAAGAATACTTTGTTTATCTTTTTTAATGCTTTATAATACTAGTATTCTACGTACTCTTGGGAAATCCCTAGCAAGACGAAACATTTGTAGAGTAATAACTCTAAAGTATTAACAATGAAATCAGCCTATTTTTTACGGGTGACGGTAGAAATAAGACGCCAAGATACATTTCAATACATTTATTTGGTTGAGTTAAATACATTGCTTATGGTTTGTAAAAAAATATAAAACAACTTATACTATCACTAAATGAACTTATTTGTAACAACACCATTTAAAATGTTATAAGAAAAGTATGAATCGTGTATTATTAATGCGTTCACTTTAGTGTCCCTAGGGAACTGACTTTTGCTCGTTTGAAATTTTCGTTATGAAATCAGTTCTTTTTGAAGCGCAGTCAAGAAAGCATCACGCAGACATGAATGTTGAAGAGGAAAGACCAGTGAGTCGAGGCTCGTCAATATTTTTGGACGACACGGTGGATGCCTGAAACATTGATGAGATATTGGGCGACATAGAGGTGTGGATGAATGATGTCGACGAAGATGTTGTCGTCGATTTACCACCATTCCACGACTTAGTGGTGGATGGGGAGTTTGTAGACGAAGACGAAATCGAGCTGGATCCTTTATCCGACGATGATGAGGAGATTCAAGTAAACGATATAGATACAAATTATTTCAGGTTTCACTATAGGCCACCTAGCTGCGATATACCCGGGCCAGCTGATTCCACAACAATCGACCCACAGATTTCTTCTCGTGTGTATGTGGAACTGGATGGTCCGGCAGATTCGACGGAAGACTTTGCACCAGCCATTGGTTCCCATGAATACTTCACCGATTGATTCACCAAAGCCTCCAGGACCCACATGGGTCATTCTTTAAAACTGACACATTTTTATGTAACAATACAAATGTTAATCTAATAATAATTATTATACCAACTTTTTAATAAAATATAATTTTTTTATTATGAA
>JACEGR010010018.1:0-21728 GCA_014170235.1 Listronotus bonariensis
AAAATTTGTATCCTTTGGTACTCAAAATTTTTAATTTTTGCACCCCTGGAACTCATCCTGCCGACTCTCACGTTATTTTTTTAATTTTTATTTACACAAGAGAATATGGACAATGAAAAAGGACAATTTTATTATTTGTTATGCATAAAAATGTACTAAAAAGAATAAGGGGTCCAGTTTTAAAGAATAAAATTTACGAACTTAAATTGTGTTATATCGAATAAAGAATAAACAAAAAACTCATAAAATTAATAATGTAACGCATTGTTTTTAGATTTGAACCCTCTGGTATGGATGTAGTCGTGACCTAAAAATTTATTTATTTAAATTCAGCGATAAAAAATAAAACTATTGGTCCGTTATGTTAAAAAGTATAAATGAAGATTGTACACTTTAAAACTGGGCCCCTTAAATGGAAAACAATAATAATAAGGAATGCAAGAAACAATGAAGTTTAATTTTAGAAGTTGTGTTTGTCTGATTAGGGTTTGATAAGTGGGTAGCATGTAAACGGTAGGGTGTGCCAAACAGTTCAAATTTTTTTCGCTCTCACCCAGGAATATTTCAAAGGGTGCCCAAACAAAGCTCCTTTCAAAGCGCAGCTTAAAATATTAGTTTTAAGATTTGCTTCATGGTTATTGAAGTTTTGCGTTTTGTTGACGCAAAAACAGGTTTATACCACTTTTGCGCAGCAAGCTGATTTAAAAATTATTTAAACAAAGAAATAAATAAAGTGACTTTAATTGAGCAATAAATTGAAGGTACATAAGGTTTTATTAAGTCAAAATTTTATCTTCAATTGTTAATTTTTTTAAACTTTGAATTTAGTTTTTTTCCAAAACTATTAAAATTAGATAAAATCCTTGAAACTGCAAAATATTTGATATGAACCTAAATTGATTACCTCTAAATAAAATATTGGCTGGCAAACCTAAGATCGCCATCATCTAACGGAATAATGTAGCAATGTACCGGCTGCCAGGATATACATTTATACTCATTTTAACTTTTATGATACAAAATATACAAAAATATTAGTTGTAAACTTTATTTTAAGGTTTAAATCAGTAGATAATTATTAAGTTTTAATATCTTTTAACATGTGTACAACAAAACATATATTTTTTTAATGGAACAATGTATATTATATGGCTAATAAATTTAAGTAAATTTTTCTTGCTAAACGCATTCGTCGGAGTGGTTCAAACCGTATTCGAAAAATGACAATATAAATATTAGAATCCAGAAAAATGTAGGTTTCAAACCGTTGCGGTCACAGCCCAATAAGCTTTTAGGTTATAAATTATGATTTTTATTTTTTAGGTTAATATGTACTTTAGTTTACACCTCGATAGAAAAATTTTTACTTGCCATTTACATTCATGTTAAAAGTTTACAAAAATGACCGAAACAAAGTTTTTAATGAGTTCAATGCATATGCCCGCCCGACAAGGATAACTATATTGTTTTTAAACCATTGTCCGAGATGTATTCAAACACGGTTAAATACGTGACGTATATGACGTCACTGTTTAGCAAGAAAATGTAATGTTTTTAAAATGTTTTGAACCGTATTAACAACAAAAAATGGCTTAAATTGATCCGCCAGGACGAACTCGCGGTCAAAATTAATGTATGAAATGAATTATAATGTCTTTTATGTTGGCACCGCTCGTAAGTTACGCTGAAAAATACACTGGAGGTGGTCTTCGATGTGGATGGACAAAGCATGGAAACAAACAGAAAAGCATTTCACACAAGATAATTTACTCTGAGTAGTCAATCAAAGTGTTGGTTCTGAAAAACACTTATATAAAAATAGTTAGAAAATATTAAAATATATAAAATAAATACAGTTCAACATCCACAGCCCGAACTTAATGGAACTTTTTTAATTGTTAATGTTTATTTTCCAGATTTCCTTGCACATATGATTTTTAAAAATAAAACACAATTACTTTTTCATGGCCTACTATCTAACCAATATCAGTCATAAATGACAAAATATGCAATATCTCTGAAACGGCTGAGAAGAAATATAAAGTGTAACACATTTTGGAAACAGTAATTTTTAACCATTTTACTAGTAAAATATACAGGTTATTCAATCAAAATTCCAAAATAATAACATAAGTCAAAAATGTGCCACCCTAGAGGAAAACTAAAATCATATCTGCAATCTGCATAAAAAGTTGCTGTGGAATTTTTTAGAGAATTAAAAAATATTTTAAAATAAAAAGTGTGCTAAAGGATAAAAGAAAACGCAAGAAACACGCTGTAGCGAGTAAACGACGCAAGATAGCGAATTGCGGTTTTCACAAGTAAATTTGGCTTAAAATTTGAACCTCGTAAATGGGGTCAGTTTTTTGAATACAGAAATATGAGTTTCCTATTAGAAGCGTCGAATTTGGCCCCCTGTAGAGAAATTCTTTCGGAAGCGCTTCCTGTAGGACAAATGTTTGTACATTCTATCATTAAACGGACATATCCTATTTTTTTTTATTTATTAAACATGGTTTATATTTCTTAACTATTTTATTAAAGTTGTTTGTTTTTAAAAAGAACCGTTTAAAATGCGACACTTTATTACTATTCGTTATAAAGGCGCATTGAAAATTTAATTTAAAACTAAATCCCAGAATATTATTTTAGAAAAGTAAACTTTGCCACGAAGCAAATTTTTCCAAGACCAAAACGGAACACTTTGCACACTCGACTTGCGTTTATATGCAAGATTTAAATGGCTAAAATTTTTATGGTATCTTTGAAGCTAGAAAATAAAAACTTTTTTGTTATTTTAGAACTTTTATGTAAGAGAATTTATATTAAAAGGTTTGCTTAAAGTTAGAAATATATTTTCCTTTTTTTCTAAACCACAGGCCTTTTCAAGTGAGTAATAAAATTAGCCTAAAATTGTCTTGTTATGTTGCATGCCGTATTGTGCACAAAATATTAAAATCTCGGACAAAAGCGTCTTAGCTAAAATAAGTTTTAGGTAAAAACATTTGTTAAAAAAGAATTAAAAATACTTTTTGTCATGTATTATTCAAAAATCTTAAACATACGAAAAACCCTACATTTTTGGTATAGAAATCGTAAAAGTGCCTTTTTTTCTTGTGGTAATACAGGGTGTTCCATAAGGGGGTATTCTAGTCTAGAAGCCCGAATGTCGAGCATATTTGTCAGTAAATAATTAAAAATACAATTGATATTTTTACTATCCATTTTTAAACATTTATTTTTTTATATATTTAGAGAACACAAAATTAATTTAAAAAAAAAAATACAAATATTCATGAAGTTATGCGTCCTTGAATTGGAGAGAAAAAAACGCCATGTCCTCGTCGCCATAATTTCTACCGTCATGGTAATTTAAAAATAATAAATTGACAGATTCTTGAATAAGTATAATATCGTTATCGCGTAAACCACCAAAACTAAAAAAACAATGTTTTTCATAAAATGTCGGCTTCTCAAAAATAAAGGTAAATGTTTACTAGTTTTAAAGCTTCCTTGAATTTTTAAAAAATATAACAAATTTAAAATTTTCAGTTTTTGTTGGGTTATGCGATAGAAAGATATTTAAAGAATATTAATGCCAAATTTTAAGAAAATCGGTTAATTAAAACTTAAGATATCGTGGCAACCGTATTGAAAAAAGTAGTTTCGAGAACAACGCGTCTAAAGTTTTGTACTAAGTTTCAGGCAGCGAAACCAAAAGCATGGTACATATACCATACGTTCTCTTAATCCGCCATCCCAGCTTTCTACATGATGTAGTATACTAGAAGTATAATGGAAAGAAGGAAAGGGAGTTAGGTAGCCCGCCCTCCCATCGCCTATTGTAAGAGTCGTCCGCTCAAACCGGTCTATTTGCCACATCACTCAAAGGGCTGTAACTTTAAAAACATTTTAAATTTTGAAAAATCCCCTAGGAAGATATTCCTAAATACCCAATCTTTTGAATTATTTAAAAAAAAATTCCAATTTTTTAAATTTCTAGACTATAATACCCCTTAAAAATTAGATTTATCATTATATATACCCTGGCCATGCTATAAAAAATGCCCTGTATGAGATTTGGTGAATTTTCTTTTAGTTATTTTTTCTGATGTTTATGTATTTTAAAACATCTAGCTAAGTATAAAGGATGAATTTTTTTCAATGTTTAGTACAGGGATCTCTACATGCCCTGCAGCTACAGAGACGATTAATTATGGGAAAAGAATTGTAGTTTTTAGAGTTTAGTTTAAAACACTTATTGCTTTGTCCAAAAATCTTATGGCTTACTAGGTATTTTCAAAACACTTTTTTTTTAATTGTTTTTCTCTATAGCTTCGGTAATATTCGAAGTGGAACAAGGTGTAAATAGAAAACTTGTAGATAAATTATCTTCTTTATGATAGGCGGAACGGGTAAACACTACTTTTCTCCTGTGAATAATTTTAGTGTTTTTTTGATAAATTTTAAAAATTAAAATTGATCCAAGTTGAATAGTTATAAATAAGTAAGCTTTTAAAAATTAGTAAAACTTAAGTCAGGGATGGTACGGTTTTGGATAGATAAACGAAAATTTGTCTAACTTAACCTCAAAATGAGTGAGAGTAATGACGAAGAAGATTCAACTTGCAAAAAATGCAATAAAGATGTGAAGACTGGTGAACAGGGGCTTTTTGTGAGGGCTCCTGCCAATCCTGGTACCATGCTGCATGTGTTGGTATCTCTGGTCAGCAATATAGAAAAATATCAAAGGAGGTCACGGACCTGCTTATATGGATGTGTACACCTTACCAAAGCTATTCTTAAGCAGATGATGCAAATGAGACAATACCAAGCCTCTATGGAAAAACTTATTGCGAAAGTGGAGAATATTGAAGGAAGAGTAACTGAAATGACAGAATAAGATGCAGGATATTCCTGTGAGACCTTCATACTCGGAGATGGTTGGAAGTAAGAAAACAAATAGTAATATGAAAAATAACTTTCCAAATATTATAGTCAAGCCCTAAGAAGGAGCAGGGATGCAAAAAAATCCAAAGAAAAGAATTAGAAGAAAAAATAAAACCTTCAAGGATATGGGTGTTAAGATAAACAGTATGAAAGAAAAGTAAATGGCAAGATTATAATTGAAATGTCTTAAGAAAACTGAAGACACCAGAGAATTAAGAGGCTCAGCATAAATAAACAAAGTATGACAGATTAGATGGGCACTTGCAGAAAATTCCAGATAAAATTCCAGAAAGATCCTAAAAGTTATAGAGAAAAGAAAGAATTCAACTGAGAGCTAAATATTAAAACAACTACAAGATTTTTAAAGAGGTATTTAGAAAATAACATACATGGAAGAAATCTGAATAAGATCCTGTGTGACAGCTTGAGGCTGGAATGTCTCCAGCTATTTAAATCAACTGGGCTAGAAAAATATTTATTGAATGGGAGAGACTCCTGCGAGGAGGACATCCCAGCACTGAGATGTTTCAATGTCAAGCCTATCATCACAAAGGTGAAAATTGTAAGAATAAACAAAGTTGTGCTAGGTGCTCAGAGGAGCATGATGTTAAAGATTGCCAAAGTTTGGTTAAAAGGTGTAAAAACTGTCAGACACATAATCTAAAATATGGCTCTAACCACAATATCGAACATGAGGCCAATGACCCAAAATGCCCAAGCTATACTAATCAACTAAAACTTGCAAAAACTAAAATAAATTATGGTTAACTCGGAAGCAGAGATTCTGGATGTGATTGGTGAAAATTTATGTAGTGGTATTAAATTGGAGCCTCAAGACCTGTCCAATGTTAGTAATATAAAAAATAAGGTACTTAATATTATCCATGTAAATATAAGGGGAATGTTAACTAATTTTAATAACTTATTAGTATTTTTGCAGACTTACACCATAAATTTCTGTGATATTATAGTATTAAGCGAAACCCATAGATTAGATTCTACAAATTGTTATAACATTCCAGGCTATAGTATTTATTATAATTCAGCAAAGTACAACTCTTTTGATGGAGTCGTTATTTATGTGAAATCTGAGTTAAATCCAATTTTTTCCAATGCAAGACTGGAGAGATCAGGTATTACAGTTACTAGCATTAAGATTAATATAAAAAATACTAAATATAAAATACATGTATTATATAGATCTCCATCTTCTAACTTGTCTCATTTTCTGGAGGATTTTGAACATTATCTTAATGCTGAATCAAGTAGTGACATTGAAGTAGTTATGGGTGACATTAACATAAATATTTTGAAAAAGATGATTTTAATGTTAATAAATATCTGGCTCTTATGGGTTCAAGTGGTTATACTGCTCTGTGCAAGGAGGTTACTCGAGAAGAGAGCTTATCTTGTATTGATCACATATTTTATAAGGAGAAATTAAAATCTATGTCACGAACTGCTAAGGCTTTTATAATTAATCATGATCTTACTGATCATCTGCCAGTTATGCTGCATGTTACTGACTCCAATGAAAACCCTAACAAACCAGAACAAATAAAAATAAAGATAATTAAAAAAATTGATTTTCAGAAATTAATAAACTCTGCTGACAATGTTGACTGGGATTCTGTGTTGAATTTAGCAGAGCCTCAGGAAGCCACTGACTATCTCGTAAATAATTTAATTACTGTCGTTAATGACTCTGAAATTTTAAAGCAATATAGTACAAAATATAAAAAACTGAAGCCATGGATAACAAATGGAATCATAACCTCAATAAAAACGAGGGACAAATTAAAAAACACTCAGAATAAACTTTTCTTTAGAAAACAAAACGAATATAAAGTATACAGAAACAATTTAAATAAAATAATTAAAAATACAAAAAATGAATACTATCTTAATAAAATAAATCAAAATTCATCTGACTTAAAAAAATATATAATTTCATAAATGAGGCCACAAATGAAAGAAAGTCTGGAAACATTTTGTCTCAAATAAAAAATGAAAAAATGAGGTTATTACAGAAGAACAAGATATTGCGAATTTCTGTAACAAATACTTTCTTACCGTAGGTAAGAAAATGGCAGAACGAATACGAGAACCAACTGAACCGCACAGAATGGTGAGCAGTTCTTTATCTTCAATGTACTTAAAACCAGTCAGTGGGAATGAAATAATAAAACATATTCATAGTTTAAAAAATAACTGCTCCTCAGGTAAAGATAATATATCATCCAGAGTATTAAAAGCCTTGCATACTTACCTCACCAAACCACTTGCTCATATAATAAATCTTATATTTAAATCTGGTAAAATACCATCTCAATTTAAGGTTTCTGTTATTACACCTATTCATAAGTCTGGCGATAAAGATAATATAAGTAATTACAGACCAATAAGTGTTATATCCAACCTGGCTAAGATTTTTGAGAAATGTCTTAAAGAAAGAATAATTGAATATTTTATGGCCAATAATATCCTATCAAAAAACAATTTGGCTTCATAAGGGGATTAAGCACTTCAGATGCAATGTATGAACTTGTTAATAATATAACAGCAAGCCTTAATGATGGAGATAAATGTATTGCCTTATTTCTGGACCTAGCTAAGGCTTTCGACACTGTCTCGCACCCCCGGCTTCTCCGGGTTTTGGAGGGGTATGGAGTGAGAGGCATTGTCCTTAGGGTTTTTGCTGACTATCTGGAAGGGCGAACTCAACATGTCAGGATTGGAAATCTCATTAGTCAGCCGGGTATTGTTCAATGTGGAGTACCCCAAGGAACGGTATTAGGTCCAATTCTATTTATTATTTACATAAATCAGTTATGCAACCTTGATGTTGGGGGAAACCTCATTGCTTATGCAGATGACACAGCGGTAATATTTAGGGGCAATACTTGGGATGAAACGAAAGAAAGATTAAAGTCTGGGTTTGTTAAAATTAAAAACCTTTTAGACACTCTTAAATTAACTTTAAATATTTCCAAATCAAATTACATTGCTTTCTCAATAACCTCTGTTAATCGCCCAGACTTTAGTCATATAAATATTCATAATATAGACGAACCATTAAAAGAAGTAGATACAATTAAATATCTTGGTATTGTTATTGATAGGCATTTAAAATGGGATAAACATGCCCTCTATCTGTGTAAAAAAATTAGATCTCTAGTATATAAATTTTATACTTTAAGGGAATTTCTTAATAAGAAATTAATTATAATGGTTTATAGAGCACTTGTTGAACCACTGCTTAGGTATGGTATTCTAGTCTGGGGTGGAATGTATGGTAGTAACTTGGAACAGCTGAAGGTTGTTCAAAATTATATTGTTAAGGTTATTTTTAGGAAACCAAGGCTTTATCCGACAAATTTATTGTACACATCTGATCTTATGTAATATCAGATCTCTCTACATATTAACAGTCTGTCAGTTTGTGCATAAAAACCAAAATCTAGAAAACAAATTATATTTGCCATAATCATTGTACTAGGGGTATTGCAAATAGACTGTTAAATGTTCCTGCTTCTAGGAGAAGCATCAACCAAAGATTTGTTAACTATTTAGGGCCAAAATTGTATAATTTAATTCCTGTTAGCATTAGAAGTGTAGTAAATAATAGACGTTTTTGCTTTTTACTAAAAATCATTTATTTGAAAATATCCAGGTATATATGGACATTCTCTAATGTTTGTTTATTGTACTGTTGAGGACATAGATCAAAAACCCATTTTAACCTAATGTTTGGTTACAGTGTATTTTCTATAGGTATAAATTGATATTTTTGAGTATAGCCAAGAAGGCTGTCAATTGTGATAAATGTGATAACTAGTTAATTATGGCTGTAAAACTGCACATACAGGTTTTTCAAATCTAGGTGCAGATTGTTATTAGATTGTTAGTAGATAAAAAAGATTTTTATTAGTAGTAGTCCGTTTTTCAGCTACGACATAACTTGCATTTTCTTTAAATGAAATGAAAACCATAGTTGTCTATGACATTTTTAAAAGGCCTTTTTATACGATTTTTTAACGATGTATAACAGCGGTACACATTAAATTTAAAAATAATGTAGTTTTAAACATTATAATTTTTAAATTTGTGTATTTTTTCTAGTTGGCCGCCAAACAAGTAAACTAGTATTCTTGAAAATTCCCTTTCTTTCTTTGACAGCCTTCTCAATAAACATTTTAACTCTCAAATGACTGTAAGACTCAGTTTACGTAACAATAATTCATTATTTAAGATTATAACATATAGGCGTTGTGTCCGAAAGGCAACAAATTTTGTTTAAAAGATATAGCATTGGTATAGATGGGCAATAATAGTGGAATTTTCGATAATTTTGTAAGTAATGTTTCTCCTTCTTTACTCATTGTTAGTTGTTAGTTTAATTTAGGGCACTATTTTATTTATTATGGTAGTTTTAGTAGCTGAATTGATTTCTACTTATTAAATATTAGTTTATGTTACTTATTTTATTCAATATTTTATTCAACTGAGTTTGGTTTTAAAAATTTAACACATTTAAATTTATATTAATGTTTTGTTAAACGTAACGTCGTAAAATATTTTTTTATTTCTAAAAATTATAGGCTCCAATTATTGAAAACTTATAATGATGTTTTTATATATATTAATATTTAAAAATGTCGTATCCAATTATGGTTTCCATTTAAAAAAATGCAAGTTTGTGTCGTAGCTTAAAAACGGAGTATTACATTAAAAATTGGATATTAACTTTCTATTAAGAAGATTATTATCTACAAGTTTTTTATTTACACTTTTTTATATTTTAAATACTAAGTCTGCTACAGAAAAAAATAAATTTGTGGGAAAACCGGTTTTCAAAATATCTAGCACATCATGATTTTATTGGAAGAAACAAAAAGTTATTTAAAATTACTTTTAAAAACTACAATTTTTCCCATTTAACCATTTCTGTAGCTACAGCGGTTTCCGAGATCCTTGTAATAAACATAGAAACAAAAGGAAAAAAAACTCTCCCTGTATAATATTAAATTTATGGTGGTTGGATGAAGAGGAAACGTCATTTTGTAAAAGATTGGGTTACAATGATAATGTAAAAAAAAGATGAAAAGTTTCCCCCAAATCTTCAAGTATTTAAGTCCCGTGTCAACAAACTCCCTCTTACCTCGCTTAGGACACCCACGGTACGTTAGTATTTAGGCTTTTAGCCTTCGTGGTTTGTCCAAAAGATAAAAAAAAAAAAAAAAAAAAAGATTAGCAAAATTTTGTGTTGGTGCAGATAATTTCGGACGGCTGTAAATTGTTCTGAATTTATAAAATAATATTAAAACGTACAACTTTGCCGTTGTTTGCTTTAACCAACTCTGTAACTCTTACCGTTTCCGAGAACTTATTGTTTTTTATTTAATAATGGTTATTAAATTATTTAATAAATTAAATAGAAAACTTTTTTATTTATTTTTTTTACCACGCCCATGCTTACACTGCATATAAAAGGAAAATATGAAACATTTTCTACCATTAATTTTTAGCGCTAAAACATATTTTCCTGTTGTACTTAATTACTTTAGATAAAACTTGGAATAAATACTGTCGCCTTCCTGTCAGCATGCAGCTACGCTACAGTATTTTATATAAATAATTGCATCCAAACTTTTTACTAAAAATCCGTGCACTTAATTAATATACAGTTTAGTTTTACTTAGCTAATTTACTACCTTAGTTTAAAGCAAAGGCGCTGCAGCCCTGCCATCCATGACAGGTATGAGCGCTATCTTACTTTAATTTGTTTGTAGTCTGATGATTTATAAAAGGAAAACCAGAAAAACCTACATACGTGTCATGTTCAGGGTTTTCTTTTATATTTTGCCGCCCACCTTGAACTATAACAAGAAAATATAAAAAAACGTACTGTATAAAAGTTTTATACTATTTCATCTGTAATCTTTTGAGCATATAAATAGAAACAAATGAACATCGTAACCTTAAGAAAAATGAAGAGGTAAACTTTTTAATGGAACCCCTTGGATATTATGTCACCATTAAAAAGGCATTTTAAAAATCTTTCCAAAAATGCTACATTTGATATATCTATCTTAAATAGTTTCAGAAATATAGCCATTTAAATCTGGATATAATTTCCATTACATCTACAGTCTCAGCTTAGTGGGCCAGGTGAATAAAGCTAAGCAAATTCTTCAACTCGATATATTAAGAAATTAAATATACAAATTTGCTTAAGCAAAATAAAGACAATTCTATAGTAGGGTCCGCGCGTTTAGTAAAGAAGCCACCACCACATTATATACGCGAAATCTTCTGTATGTCTCTTTTAATCGCGGTTTCGTGGAATTTGTATCGTTACCTAAGAAGTAGGCATCATAAAGTTTTGATTTTAAAAAATAAATAAAATTTTAAATACGGGATAAGGAAATAACAAGAGATTTCGCGCAGATAATGATAACGTCGATGGCTTCTTTACTAAACGCGCGGATCCTAATAGTATTTGCTTAACTTTATTCACCTGACGCAGTGTCGTCCATGGGATTTAAAGATAATGGTATAATGGAAATTATATATCTAGTATTTTTCAGATTAGTTGTTATATTTTGAAAACTATTAGGGATAAATAAATTAAATGTGGTATTTTTGTAAAGCTTTTTAAATGACCTTTTTAAATATGACATAATATACAGGGTGTTCCATTTAAAAAAGTTTACCTCTTTTCTACTCTCATTTTCTTAAGTTTTTGATGTTTATTTATTTATTTTTTATGTTCAAAAGTTAATAGATAAAAAAGTATAAAGCTTTTATGCAGGACGTTATTTTATTGTTCTTGGTTATAGTTAAAAGTGGGTGGCAAAATATAAATAAAAACCCTGTAAAATACTTTTGTTATACAAGTTCTTTTTTGTTTAACACATAGTCGTAAAGTGCAATATGTGCATGTTTTAGGCAACATCAATAAAATGGGATATAAAATGGCTTAAACCTCTTAAATCTCGAACTCACTTTGTAGTGCCTGGGTCAGTAATAAAATGGAATTTATGATAAGAACTCTTTTAAAACCTTTTTAGGGGGTTCCTCTTGATAATTCTATCACGAATATTCAAAAGGTACCTAATGGGTGTTTTATGCATTGCAAAGAGCTACTAAAATCAAGGTGCTCTCAAGATCAGCGAAAATACGTATATGTAGAACATTAGTAGACCCGTAATAACATATAGCTGAGAAAAAAAAATTAGGACGGTTCATACGTAAGAGTAGTAGTAGTAGATGAAATAATGGGACAGTACCGCATCAGAACAAATAAATAATTAAAAAGCTTGAATAATCAACCAAGTATAATTGATAAAATACAAGCCCAAAGATTTAGGTGGGCACAAAATTTTCAGAGAGCCCAAGACGAGCGAGCGTCTTATTAAACGGATATGGAAAGATTTACCACCCAATCTTTTTAAATTCCTCACTAAAATCTCTTTCTTGACATGTCACAACTTATTGTTAATTTTTAAGGTGGCGGCCATAGATCATTTATTAATGAATTCCTTTATTTGGATGTTGGAAATAAATTAAAAAAAATCTATAGCTGTCATCTTCAAAATAAACAATTTGTTGTGATCTATCATTACAAAAGATTTTAGTGTAGATTTTAAATATAGGGGTGTTTTAAATGTTTGTTTATATTTTGAATTTTATCTCAATAATTACATTTAAAACTGAATCCAAGTATTTTATAAAAGAAAGTGATGTGGTATCACTACCTATAAAAGTAAAATAGGCCATTATTCTATTTCCATAGCCTACTTAGCAAAAAAATATATTTAAAGCAGAAGTAATAGCGATACTGAATTTTCCTCAAAAATCTTCCCTGGTCGTCATTTTGGAAAGAAACACCTTATATGTTGACGTCACTGGGCAAATGTACCATATGGAACTATCTTCTTGGGACCATGAGACCGGTGGACCATCAATAACTTTGCATTTTAAAAACCAATTTAACTTATTTCACTAACCCAATTTAGTACGGGCATATCTCAGATAGCCCGTACGTGCAACTCAAACTTTAACTTTATACTTTACTTCACTAACTCTTTCTTATCTAATAAACAATCAATCCAATCCCGTCTTAAAATTTTGTTCTCTTTTAAATATTAAATTTTTCAGTATTTGTTTTGCATTTCCTAGGTAACTCTGTTTATTAAGTTTTTGTTTATTATTATAAGAGTAACCTAGAAAATTGTTTGATTTCTACTTTTTAAACCTTGACACTTCACGTATTGTTTTATGCTACCAGCTTTCCCAATGTTAAGTAACCCAATTATATTTTAAATTTCCGCAAAATGCAATATTTTTTAAAATCTACTCAAATGTAAGCAATACTCTTTTATACTAGGTGCTCACACTTATGCCCCTTCCTGAAAGCGTTGGGACCCACAACGCTATTGTGCAATGAGCCAAATTTAGTCTTTGAGTCCCTGTACCAGAATCAATATTGTCCGAAAACGATAGTTCTCCATATAGCCTGCAAATATTTAAAACCTGGTCATTGTATAGTTATCTTCATTATAAAAATTATATTTATCGTAAATAATCTTAACGTTTTATTAGATTCTTTGTGTTTTCCAACTAATTTTTTTCAAAAAAAAATGCTACGAAAAAAATGTAAAAATAGTTTTTTTCTCTACCATTTAGGTTATATTTATCATTATGACTTTTTTTTTTGAAACTTTAAAATTTTCTCCGATAAATTATCTAAAATAATTATTTCTGTGCGCCTGGTAGATATTTTATTGGGAAATAATTAATTAAAATAATGATCACCTTTTTTGCCGTTCTTAAAGTAGGTACTTCTAAATAAATATATTTTAACGGTAAGATTACTTTAGACAATGATCTAATTAGTTGTTACCATAAATTATAATTTTTCTTTTATTATCTTTGTGCTTACTCAGACTGAAAGCAGCATAATACAATAAGCAAAGCCTATGTTATTTAAAACTGACACCTGTAACACAAAAGTGAACTTGGCCTGTCTGCTCAGCAAAACGTTGAACCATTAAAAAGTATTCAATGATTTATTTAATATAGCCGTGGGAAAGAAATACACTATGTTTTACATGTACTATTAATTGTGCGATTTCATATGATAATATTATTTATTTTTATTTAATACTAAATGCAAATTTAAAAAGTAGGTATCTGTATTTAAAATAAGAAAGTTTATGGTAGTGATTTTAAGGTCATGATAACGACAAAAATATTAATTTATAGTATAATATTACTGTAAAATAATAATTAGTTTTTCCTAAAGACTACAGAAAAAATGGGGGAAGGGGTAATAACATCCTATGTAACCCGGTATAGTTTTAGCAACATACACACATTTTTTCTTTATTACTTACTTACATTACTTTAACTTCTAGAAATGTGCTAAGTTGGGTACAGGTAAGAGAATATTCCTATTAGGTTTTCTTATTTTGCTTAGAAAAGTTAAAATGAAAAAGTCTTTTATTAAAACTTTTTGTCCATATTTATTAGGTAATACCGTAAATAAATGGTATTTTTAAGAAAGCTTTTTTCAACTTTTTAGCAATAAATTTAGAAAAAAACTTGTGTAGTGTTTATATTACTACCTCAGAAATATTTAATATTTAGCCTTTACATTTAGAAGCTCTTATTTTTTAACAATGTTATAAATAGTTTACTTTGTAATTTTACAGCAAAACTTTAAACTAGCAACAGAGGAGCCATTGGTTCAATGAATTTTGTTATTGATAGTCCGCAAACATAAAACGAATTACTTTTAAAGCACCATTCTTGAAAGTAAAATATATTTTTACGTGTTTTAAAATGCCATATTTTAGAGGCAAACTTTTAAGCTCAAAACAAAACTTTATTTATATATGTATTACACTGATTAAAAAAATCTACTATTTTTTTCCTAATTATATTAAAAATATTGTTGGAAATGATGAATAGAAAGTCCTGTTAAAACCACAGCCTCTAATACTAATATTAGGAGGTCCCGCATAATAAATTTTAATTTTTTATATAATTAACATGGGAAAACTTTGTTGGAGTTTAGAATCTTATAACTCTTTAATAGTTTAAGATCCAAATAGGAAGCGGTCTTCACCTATCTGTTTACCTGATAAAAAACGGTTTTATATTAAAAATAGTATTTTAACAAAGGTTTTGCCATGGGGCTTCCTAAAAAAATAAGGCAAGGCTATAACCAGTAAAAAAAAAGACAGTTTTAAAATTTTTGAGTGACCCTGTATAATGTCAATTTAAATTTTTTTATTGTACATGACATTATTAATATATAAATACATGTTGTTTCTTTGATTTTATAAATAAAGCTGTGGTAAATGTGTAAATTTTAGGTTAAACTAGCTATGATTCCCGGCTTCGCTCGGGAGTTTATATGAGACCCAAATAACCGTTGTTCTGAATGAAGTTCAACTACTCGACAACAGATGGCGCCACTACACATATTTTACATTTTTGCCACCCACAACCACCCACTTCCACCCACCCCGACCAAACTCCCTTACTCACAATGGGAGACCAAGGGGTATTTGTAACCCCGACGGGAAGTCGATCGGAGTTGCGGATGATAGCGAAAATCGTGGACACACGAACGTACATTAGCATTTTATATAATATATAGATTAGATTAGATTAGATTTAGATTTTTTTTTGTACATTCTGTATTATTTAAAAATATATGTTTTAATAACAAGCATACGTACGTATTTAAAAATGGGTTGACATTATGCAAGGTGTGTCCATAATTTTTAAGCTATTTTTTTAAATTAAATGTTGTCTTAACCTAATGTTTTTAGGCAACCCCATGGCGATACCTTTGTTTAAATACTATCTTGAATATAAAACAGATTTTATCCTGTTAACAGATTGGTGAAGGTCGCCTCCTATTCGAATCTCGTACTATAATGGTTCATTAAAAGGCTGGACTAATCATTTATTCTTATAATTTTGATATAACAACGTTTATATCATTTTTTCTTTTTTTTCAATTTTTTTAACGAAAATATTAAGTTAAAAAAATAATCTTTATGTATATTTTTTTTTTGTTTTACAGATGCTTTTATTTAACTGTCAAAATTAAACGGTGAAGAAAACGCTTTTTAAATAAACATGAAATCTTTCGATACACAATCATTCATATCTTTCTGGAAAAATCCTCAATCTTCTTGTCTTATCTCAAATTTTTGCTTTTGTATTAAAACCATTTCGATTCGATGTAACGACTAATTTTTTAGAAAAATATCAAAGTAAACCATAATGTTACATAATTTGTGATGATAAATTTGCCTATTTTCTGGAGGCTATTTATCTCACAATCAGTTGTGTGTTTAAATTCTATCCGAAAAATAAATATTTTTAAATAACATATTGCCTTAAACACATTACAAGCATAACTTATAGATCCTGGACTACTATTAGAAATTTGACAGTTAACTAAGAGCATCTGGGAAATCGAAAAAAATAAGAATACAAAAATTCAAAAAAAAAATCAAATTTTTTTAAAACTTGACAGTGCAATAAAGAACTTTGAAAAAAATGTAAAAATATTAAGTTTTAATTTAAAGTTAAATAGCTTTAACATGCGTTGATTTATATAAATAAATAATAGTTTAAAAAACACGCTTTTATATGCAACCGAACTAAAAATTAGAAAATAATTTTTCATTACAAAGAGTTTGTCACTTCAGAGTAAAAAGCGTGGGGTGCATTTTACTATTTTTTCATAACTTTTCCCTCATAGATATTTGCAAATAGAATAATTATAACATTTAATATATTAAGCACCCCACGCTTTTATTCTGAAGTGACAAACTCTTTGTAATGAAAAATTATTTTCTAATTTTTAGTTCGGTTGCATAGTTTCTTAAACTATTATTTATTTTTCATTTTTAGTTCGATATATCAATTAGTTTTTTAAAAATAAATGCTCCAGTTTATTCACTAAAAAATTCCTTCGCCATTTTGTCAAGAGGCACAGAGGATCTGTAAAGGAATTTATTTATCCTGGCGGTCCTAATCAGGATAACGGGATACTGTTTTTAAATTATTGCATTGTCATCGGTCCTTCATACGTGTGCAAAGTTTTAAAGAAATTGAATCGCTGGAAGTTGGTAAAAATTAGGCTCAAAGATTCCGTTACATAGATAGTTACAACCCAAGCTAATAAAAGCGTGTTAAAAAAAAGCTTTTTGTAGATATTTTTTAAAAAATTATTTGGTCTAGCTTTTTTGATAAGGCAATAAAGAGTTATAAAATTCTAGAGTAAAAAGGATTTCCCATGTTAATCATATGGGAAACTATAATTTATTATGCAGGACCTATTAATATTAACGGCTGTGGCTTTTACAAGATGTTTTTTAATCATTTTTAGCAAGATTTTCTATATAGTTAGAGAAAAAAAGTTGTTTTTTTTTTAATCAGTCTAATATATATCTGTCCTAAAATACACCCTCTCCGAGCTATAGCCATCAGAAGTTGCGTGTTACTTGTATATAGAGTATTTATTGCTTGTTCTAAAAATTTCAAGGGGTGATTGAGGGGATTAGGGACCAGCACTATTTGAAAAGTATACACGAAGATAATAAAGTATAGAATCGAAAATAAATACAGGGATATGAAGTTCGAGGAACAAGTAGGATTTCTGGCGGGCAGATCAACTATAGATCATATTATTATGTATTGTCTTACTCAATAAAGGAAATCAACCAAGACATAGTGGAAGATGTAAAAATAAAACAACTCAAATGGTATGGTCACGATCAAATGAAAGGAGACAGATTGCCTAAAGTAATTTTTAAATCGGCGCCACAGGAATAAAAAAAGAGGAAGATCCAGAAAAAAATTGGATAGAAGAAGTACTAGGCTAACTGACGTACCAGCGCTCGTGTGCACCAAAATTCGCACCCATTTTAAGTCAGGTCTTTCCAATTTCCTATGATACAGGTATCTTTCCGGAGAGCTGAAAAGCTGCACGTGTTCAACCTATTTCCAAGAAAGGATGTAAAAACCTCCTTTTAAAAAGGTCATATAGGTCTTTTTTCAGTCTTTTGTAAAGTAATGGAAAAATTCATTAATGGACAACTCCTTGAGTAATTAGAAAACCCAAAATTTTTATGACAGGCAGTATGGATTTTGTCACAAAAGATCTACAGCAGAGAGTTTCTAGGTCAGTCTCAGGTTGTTGCTCTTGATTTATCCAAAGCTTTTGATCAAGTCTGGCATGACGCTCTTTTTAATAAACTTTCCTTTCAAGATCTTTTAACTTAACTCTGTTCTTGGCTCTTATCTTTCTGAACGACGTTTATTATTTATTGTTGATGTGTGGATGGCCACTCTTCCAGCTTTTACCAAGTTAATGCTGAAGTGCCTTAGGGCCAACTTAGTACTGGCACCAACATTGTTTTTGACTTTCTCTCCTCCACAACTAATTATGTTTATAGTTTTGCCGAAGATAGTACCCTTAACTCCATGTTTTAGGTTTCTAAATTAATCTCTTTGCCTGATTTAAAAGCAAACGGAGAGCAATGCAGATATCTTTTTCACAAGACCTTAATTTAATTTTGGGTTGGAGCGCCAAAATCTCGTCCATTTTTATGCATCAATCATATTCCTTGTCGCGGAAAAATTAATTTACTTATTAGCGCCAAAGTTTTGCAGAACATAGTCTTCTTTAATCTTCTGGGAGTTACATTAAAGAATAACTTTAACTGGACTAAAAACATTTATACACTTTGTATGTGTCCCAAATCTGACCCTTTTGAAATATTGTTCTTATGAGCATGGCGTCCCCCATAACCCTAAGCATTTCTATGTCCACTTAAAGAAGAGCAGTTTGCCTTATTAATGATCCTTTACTTACAGAAAGGATCTTTTTCTCGCCCATCGTCTTACTGGGGAAATATATTTTTTTAAGGTACTTCCATATCTTTGGCCTTGAGGAATTGTCCAGTATAAAAACTTATTGTGCCTCACGTGTACATTTAGAAATAATTTTATTATCTGTAATATCATTTACGGCAAAACTAAGGGACTTCATTTTTGCTTTAAGATTTTTTTTATCCGAAAAGGAATTTTGAAGAAGTGTTGGTGAGTTTGTTTGTCTGTCTGTCTGCATGGGAGAAGGTGAACGACTAGAACTGTGATTGGGAGACTTTTTGCTACTGAAACTTTCAGAAAACCTACCATGTGAAATTGCTTCATTTCTTTTGTCAAATGGTGAGGGAGTGTTTAGTCTAAAGGAAGGTGGTGTTTTTTGACCACATGGTATTGAATCCTTACTGTCGTCTGTGTTCGCCTACATAATAGAAGGATGATGAATCGGGATTAGGAGATTTGTGGTACTAGAAATAGTGCCGACTTAAGTTTGATCACCCTGCACAGGGTGTCCCAGGATAGGTGTTACAAGAGGACAAATGAATAAAACATTTTTGAATTTTAAAACGAAATTTTGGGAAAACTGGTCGCATGGTCAAAAACTAAAAATACAAAATTTTACTTCAATTGGTATTATACAGGGCGAGTTAAAACTAAAAATATTAAATATGTCGAGAAACTTATTACTTTTATTTATTTTTTAAAAGAACAAAATTGTCTTAGTAAATGTTGTAAATAATTGAATTTTATGTCAAAATTTGAAGTTAAAGCATAGGAGTACAAAAATGTAAATGTCAATTTTTTTACATCACGCATTACAACTTAACAGGAGGGAGTACAATTTTAAAGATTTTTTTTAAATTTTAAATATTGTTTATTAAATTTAATTCCTTAAGCCAAGTATTTTAAAAACTGTAAATGCATAATGTAAAAAATTGACAAAAATATTTTCTTTTAACTGTAATTCTTTACCTCTAAATTTTAATATACAATTTAATTCTCTACAACATTTACTTATACAAATTACCTATATCTACCTATTTTTAAAAATAAAGATTCTTTACCCTTGGTCATTTTTCATATTTTTATTTATAACTCTCCTTGTATATTACCAATCGGAGAAAAATATTGTATTTATTAGTTTGGAACCATGAGACCAGGTATCCCATAATTTCGTTTTAAAAATTCAAAAGTTTTTGGTCCATTTGTGTTTTTGTAACACCTATCTTGGGACACACTGTATATTTGGTGTGAGTACTATGTTTCACTTTTTAGATAAAAAAAATAAAGAAATAGAAATCTCATCTACGCCAGTGTCCCTAATCACATGTATAGATCCTCGTATTACCTGTGAACCCTAAATATTATCCAAATCTCATGCCATTATCTTCAAGAGATATAGTTATTTGTATTATCCAGTTTTCAGGCTGGCTTTCATGTAATTGAAATTTAAAATCTAGCTCTTCTTTCCGTTATGCTTTAGCAGCATTTAAATATTTTATGTAAATAATAAAATCCTAACTTCAGAATTTGAAAGCTCTAGGTCCCACAGCTCTTTAATTGCTTTAAGTAGTGATATAACTTTATAGTTTTGATCAGCAGCGTAACAAAAAAATTATTTGGTATTTAATTTCTTATTTGGTTCAAGCTATTTAACAAAGATACTTATTTATAAAAAAAATAAAACCCCATTAATTGCAATATTCTATTTGCCTTTGTGCGAATTGTTTGAATAGAATTTAAAAAGTACCATAGTAAAATATTGTGTCATGCACATAAATATATTTTTTCCACGACCGTTAAAAAATTCTGTTTTTTTAATAGTTAACATGAAGGTAAAGTACTCCATTTTAGTACACTACATAAAGTGTTACAAAAAGAAACTTTTTAACACTTCGAAACTTTTTATCACACTTTAAATAAGTGTTTTGTTTCAATGCCTACTACAATTTACTTAAATATCAATTTATGCAATGTAACAGTAAACGCGACATCAACTGAACCAAACGGTCAAGTTACCTTTGATTTCATCATTATTTCTTTTAGTTTATGGGTTACTAGTTTTAAAATTTGACAGTTTGCAAACAGATTTAATAGAAATTATTAAAAATTAATAGTAATAATGATTTTGGATGACTAAGAAATTGGAAAGGAATTTATACTGTTTTATTATTATTTCCGCAAAAAGTAAGTATATACAATTTTCTTAAATTAAATAATAAATGCATAGTTATGAAGGATAATTGTCTTTAAAAAAGAGGGAGGCTATGATATTTTGTTGCAATGTATAGGCTGTGCTGCAAAAATTAAAATTAATAAGTTTAAATAAATAAAACATGTATAAAATGGTATTTTGGGAAAAAATATAGTATGTAACATATGCATAAAGTGACTCCTTTTTACTCGTGGGATTGCCGCACTCGCCTAACGGCTCGTGCTGTCAAACTTCCCATTCGTAGAAAAAGTATCACTTTATGCACTTGTTACATAAATTACTATTAGATGTTTACTGTGGTGTTTTTGGGTTACTAGACGATGATAACATATTACCAAAATTATGAATTTGGGATTGTTGAGTTACTAGACAAAGATGCAAGTTTCCAGAAAAACATTGTTTAATTCCTAGACGGTAAAAAACAAATGATTTATGCCATTTTTTATGTTTTGCTTTATTTTGCCGTTTATTTTTATAATGGAGTGACTCCAGCACGGTCTGACCGTATGAAATTTTTTCATACCTGCACGGCCTGATTCTATTAGTGAATGAGCGAAAGAAAGAATTGACACAATTCTTAATTGAATTTACAAAATGTGTATTATTCTCAGGTATAATAAGGAATGAAAAAAGATTTAAC
>JACEGR010010019.1:0-21727 GCA_014170235.1 Listronotus bonariensis
ACATATGTTTATATGTTTATATGATATTAAAGATAAGATTTTTCACAATAAATCTTTACCCCATTTTTCTCTTGTGTTTTATAACTCACATGGATGGTCAGTTTTATCAAATATAAAATAACAACCGACTACCTTTTTAAACTTACAAAAACTTTTTCAAGTCGTCAAGCAGAAATGCGCTTAGACACATCTCTACCAAATCATTGTTCAAAGTTTGCAAGAAACTAGAGCAGAAAAATGTGCGACTTAACATTAAAATTCATTTTACAAGTTTAGTTTTCGCCCTAACTTGTGAATTTTATAGTTTCTACTCACTTGAAGTTTAAATCAGTTCAAAGAAAGCAGGGTATGTCTAGAAATCTTTTGTTAGAAAAATATTTTAAAAAGTATGAGACAAAGTTTTTGTACAGTGGGTACATCATAATTTATATCTAAGTGTTTGGTTAAAAAGGAGTTCTTTTAGAAAATTAGTAGTTTTGTCATACAGGAACACAAATAAGTAATATGTACAGGGTGTCCCATTTTGGTTGTCCCTTATGGGAAACTTGGAAACCATAAATGATATTAAAAATTCGATACCCCATCCTCGAGATCTTTTTGGAGAAAACATTTATGGTAAAAACAGATCATCGCTATCGCGAAGCGTTTCAGAGATACAGGGTGATTCTCAATTTTTTCACTTTTTGAAAAGGTCCTGTAGCTTTGTTGTTATTACAGATACGAGGAAACTAATTGCACATTATAAAGACACTTTTTTCCGTAGAATCCAGTGGCGTAGGCAAAAAATTTTTTGAGCTGTCATTTTTGACATATGACCCAAACATGTTTATTTTTATTAGGGACACCCTATAAATGATTGGGTAATTAAATTGCTTGTTTTTTTCTGATTAAAATGATATATCATAGTAGGTGGTTTAATAAATTTTTACGTCCAATATTGGAAAAATTATGATTTTAAAGACGCATTGCGGTTTCTATCTGTTTTTTAAATTGTTTTATATTTTTGTTTTAAAAGGAATCTGTCATCCCTTAGCTCAGGAGACATTTCCGTAGAAAAAAACAAAAAATTTGTTTACAACAACAATAATAAACAACTAATATTAATTAAACTTAAAAATTTATCAAGTTTTTTAATTTTTGATTTTTTTATTTTTTTATTTCTTATGAATTCTCCATGTCAACTTTACCAATAGAGCAAAAAAAAAAAAAATTTAAAATCCAAAAAAAATCGAAAAATTTTTGACACACCCTGTATAACTTTAATTTTTATTTTTTTATACAACATTATCATACTAATACAGTACCAAAATTTTTTGCTTCAAATTCATAAATAAGGACGCTATGAATTTTTAAATTTAAACATAAAAATAATTATTTTTAATTTTTTGGGACACACTGTATCATTTATATATATATAATAATATTCTTCCTTATCATATATATTATCCACCATAATTTCATCCTTATATATTCAAAAATAAAATTGTAGGAAATTTTTAAAGTTAAAAATAAAAAAAATCATTTTAATTTTTTGAGACAACCTGTATCATTTTTTATATATAATAATATTTCTCACCATCACATTTATCAAATACCAAAATTTCATCCCTTTATTTTCATAAATAAAATTGTAGGAAATTTTTAAATTTTAAAATAAAAAAAATTATTTTAATTTTTTGAGACACCGTGTATTATTTTATTATGCGTATTAATAATCTTCTACATCATATATATTATTTACCAAAATTTCATACTTATATATTTATCAATAAAGTGATAGGAAATTTTTAAATTTTAAAATAAAAAAATACGTCTTTAAAATCATAATTTTTCCAATATTTGACGTAAAAAATTTATTAAACCACCTACTATAATATATTATTTTAATCAGAAAAAAACAGGCAATTTAATTACCTAATCATTTATAGGGTGTCCCTAATAAAAAAAACATGTTTGGGTCATATGTCAAAAATGACAGCTCAAAAAATTTTTGGCTACGCCACTGGATTCTACGGAAAAAAGTGTCTTTATAATGTGCAATTAGTTTCCTCGTATCTGTAATAACAACAAAGCTACAGGGCTTTTTCAAAAAGTGAAAAAATCGAGAATCACCCTGTATCTCTGAAACGCTTCGCGATAGCGATGATCTGTTTTTACCATAAATGTTTTCTCCAAAAAGAGCTCGAGGATGGGGTATCAGATTTTTAATATCTCTTATGGTTTCCAAGTTTCCCATAAGGGACAACCAAAATGGGACACCCTGTACATTGGAAGGTATGAATGTATTAAAAAGTGTCCGTCGAAAAGAGCAACTTAAGGTGGCGCCACAGTAGCCAGAGGAGATTTTTAACCAATGAGCATGAATTATTAAAGTGAGAAACAAAATAAAAAAGGACAGATAGATACAAAATAAAAAAGGAAAGAAACACCAAAATCCCTCCACTGGCTACCGTGGCGCCACCCCAACATTCCGACGGCCACTTTTTCCACTTGTTTGCCATAAAAGATGGTTATCCTCCCCTCCACCATCCATAATTTTACAATACATATTTTTACTTTCTCATTCTCTTCCCACATCACTCGTGTACTAGAAATCAGCTGATTATTGGTGCAGTGTAATTTACACTACACCGAAAACCAGGGCCGTTCCTGGCGGGGCTGCAGGTGGTGCACTCGCACGGGGAAACAAAAATTAAAGGGCAGCATTTAGGATATTAAGTTTTTAAAGTTGAAAACAGTGTAGGTCTAAAAGGGGATCTTCTAAAAATATTATTAAAGGAAAAGCATTAAAATCAATGTAAAATATTTTAATAAAGGAACTAAGTTCGGGCTTTTTTTTGCTCTTCAAAAATTAAATTTGTATATCTTGATTGCCATTTTCTTTTAAGGGCGGCAATTTCTCTTAATGCACGAAGTGTCAAAAGACCTATTAACGGCACTGCCAAAGACTCATGAAGTAGACTAAAACTATATACCTAGTGGCCAGGCTCAATGTTTGGATGTTTACGTTATCGCGCAGTCAACAAATCTCTACGTTGCCCGGCGTGCCTATTTTATAGTCATGGCCCGCACTGGACTTAAGCATTGGACTTAAATACTTTTTATTAATAAATAATAAATTTAAGTTATAAAAGTAAATATCTAAAGATACTAAGAAAAATAATTGTTATTCTGGATGCTAGAAGCGAAGTACAGAATTTAGGTGTGGGTAAAGAGGCGTCCTAATCAATATTAATTAAAAGTGGTTTTTTTTTCATTATTTTATTGAGAGATGAAGACAAGACAAAGAAGCATAAAAGGACCCTCCTTCTTCGGTCCTTGTTCTCTACGGTACTGCGGGGTATAATGTACCTCGAAACCTGAGTAAGGTTGTTAGCCTCATAAAAATAAATTTTTATGTAAATATGACAAGCTTTTCGTACTTTTAGGTTTTGCCCAAAATTACTAAATCGAATTTAAAAAAAAAGTAAAGTTGTTTGGAAAAGACAACAATATTTTATTTTTTATTGTTTTTTAATGAATATTTTATATTTTTTTCAATTTTGCACGTTCTTTTATGGTAAAAAACGCTATTTGTAACTCGGGTCAAAAAGAAAAAACATTTTCTAAATAAATTTTAATAAAATACCAGTTTACATACTGTGGTTTTATTTCTTTCGAAAAAAACAACTTATTTTTTATTATTTTTGACAATAAGTACAGTTTTTTTATATTTTTTAGCCTAAAAAATAAATAAGAACTAATATTTCTTACAACATAACTAAATGCATTATTTTGAAAAGAGTCTTGCCATGTAAATCACCGTTAAACCTTGACACTTTCTTTTATTTTTGTAAAAATGTTATTTTTTGTTTGTATATTGTAATTTATTTTTACCCATTAATTAAATTTACCGCGAATCTTGTATCCTTAAAGAATTTGTAGAAAGAAAACCTTAAAAATAATACAGTACTGGCTAACCATGCTTCAAATGTTTAAACTAAAAATTCGTTTATAAATTCTGTCTAATAGATATAGACCGTTTGACGCCATCGCGTTTATGTAAGTACCTTACATGCCAGATCCGTGTTTTTTAAAGTATTATTACCCACTTTAATTTTATTATATACAAAAATTTATTAAAAGCGCTAAGTCTATGGACTATAGATATTTTATAAATTTATTATTTTGATTTCATGCTTAAATGTACCACGTGTCAAGTTATAAATTTTCACACCCCTAAACTTTTTATTTTTATCGTACAAAGTAAATAATTATATCAGTTTATTAAATAATTTTGTAGTTTTAAAATAATAGTTAGATTTTTTATATCTGGTAAAATATACAGGGCAGGACAAAAAGTAGGAATTTTTAAAATTGAACACCCTGTATATAATATCACTAATAAAAAGATGTTTTAAAGATCAGGGCTTTAAAAAAATACTAATTTGATATATCTATTTTCATTAGTTTCGGAAATATGGTCATCCCTATAGAATAAGTGTAAATTTCAATTACTGTGTAGATCGGGTATGGCAATAAAACCCGTCTTTTAAATAATGTTTCAATATACAGGGTGTTAAATTGTTAAAAATCATACTTTTTGCAGTACCCTGTATATCTTAAGAGATAATAAAAATCTGATAAATATTTTGGAAACGGCAGAATTAACCCAACAAACTGATATTTTTATTATTTAGTACGATAAAAAAGTTGAGGAGGGTGTAAATTTATAACTTGACACCCGAGAAAGTTTTTTATATACATATTTTTTCATACATTTATACCTTTTACCAAAAAAATTAAAAAGGCAAAAAACTCACCAATTTCCAGGTATTTCTGATGGACAGAGTCATATTCATCCCACACAATGGATCGAAACCTGTTTCGTTCACGTGATGCTGCCAGAACCGGTTCTTGCTTGTGATGCTCGTTAGGATTTCTAAAAAAAAAAGAAAAACTTATTTAAATCTTTTTGCAATGATCTATGTGGTATTTTCGTATTATACAGGGTGCTTTCAAAGTTTAGTAAATAATTTTAATAGCTTAAAAGCTTAAGAGAGGTTAATTTTAAAAAATGATAATATAAAGGATATCAGAGAAATATTTATACAGGGTGTTTTTAAACAAATGCGTAAAATTTAATTAGGTAATTTTTAATCAAAAAATAAGAAAAATCTTTATATAAACAGATGTCCTAAACGTCTTAGTTTTTAAACCAAGGATGGTTTTTTTATAACAACTTTTATAACCCATTCCGATATTTTTAAAAATTTAGGAAAACGACCCTTTGTAATAGATGACATTTTTTCGCATACAAATAAAAATTACCAGTGTCGTCCATGAGAGATTTAGGGTAAATATTTTTTAAGAAAAAAATGTTACGCCACTGCATTCTTTTAAAACAAAAACTTTTAAAATTTCTACTTAAAGAAAATTCAGTGGCGTACCATGTTTTTTTTCAAAAATATTGCCCTTAAAGCCCTCATGGACGGGACAGGTAAAAATTATTTTTTGTTGTATGGCAAAAAATGTCTTCCGGTGCAAAGGGTGCGTCTTTTTTTTTTTTAAATATCTAAATAAGTTTGAAAGTTATAATAAAAAAAACTATTTAAAAAAAATAACAATCCGTAGTTTGTATAAATATTTTTTTGTGAAAATTCACCTCCTAAAATTTCTCGCATTTGTTTCAGAAACACCCTGTATAAAAATAAAGAAATAAAATCCTTACCAGACACCTGACTGTCCAGTCAAGTTCAAAAACGTGTTAAATAAAAACAAATCTCCTGAAAAAGGTATGATGACTTATTCGATTCGGAATGACGCGAACGTCTAGAAAAGTGTTCTTAAGCGGTTATTAGCACATAAAAAAATGCGATTGTTAATACCAATATAAGAAAAATTAAAAAGGTTCTTGGTTTATTTTGTTAATAACCTAAAAAATATTAGGTAATAAAAAGTCCTAACTTTTAAAATTCTATCTCAATTATTTTTCCTTTTTATCGCAGAAAATAGAACTCCGCGTGGTTGTTTCGTCCATAATTTTTAAATTGGTGCCTAAAACTATAAAAAAAAATATTAACGTATTCGCGGAGCTGCATTTTCAGCGTTAAAAAAAGAAATATTTAAAATAGATTTTTGGTAGTTAAAACTTTTATGTTAAAAACGTTTTTTCTTTTTGGGACATTTTTTAAAAATGCTTTATGTATCGCTACTTTTAAAGGTATTAACAAAAAACTTAACTTTTTTATTTCCCTATTTTGTTATTACGAATTCCAACTGTTGATGTGCTAGTAAGCCTGTAGTAAACATTTTTCTAGACGTCATCAACATTCCAAAGCAAATGCAAAAAATTGCACTTATTTTTGGTAATCTTATTTCTATATTACACGTTTTTGAGCTTGTTGACTAGGCTATAATATTTTAAACCATTCTGTATATAAAATCATACAATTACTTTTTTTCTATTAATATTACGTATGTCATAAACAAATTTATACAGTAAACATGTGTTTAGAGAATAAAGCAGGAAAGCACTGGGAAACTCTATTAGTTTATAGGATATTTTCCTCTTAAATTATGGCGTGATTTTTTGTTTCCTCCATATTTTTACCATTTTTTTGCTTGTTACTTGGAGCTTAGTACATCGTAAAGCAATTTAAATTAACAGCTTTCCATAGTTTTACGTAATATTATTGTATTATTAGAGAATTATGGCACAGTGAAATAAGGCCGGGCACTAATAATATCGGCCTTATTTTGACATCTAAGCTTGCTCAGATGCATGGTAGGATAAGGACTCCCTTAATAAGTATAGTGCATGGCTTTATTTATCTCGGTTTTAGGTCGTGCCTTATATTGGTCTTATTTTAACTTCGGAACTGTTCGTCTAACCGAACGGCTGCCGACCACTAAATCGAAAAGTTTTTAAAAGTAAAAATGTGCTTAAAACCTTGCTTTTTCAAATGTATTTTTGTAATTATTGTATTAAACAAAACCCTACAACACAGGACAATTAAAGAAACCACTCAAATTTTTTCCCCGTTATTTTTAGGTTAATGGGACAGTCAACATGATTTGCAACAACTCTATATTATGGGTACAAGCACTATTTAAATTACAATGGTACTGTTAGTTTAAAGATTTATTTTAAATTTAAATTATTTTGCGAAGTGAAAGTTACACATTTTTATAAAAAAAGTTAAATAGAAAATATACTATAAGCTTTAGGGACCTGCGGTAAGTAAAATTTGAAAGCAGCCGCAGTAGATCGTTAAAATTTAAAATAAAAATCATTTTTAAATTAGAGTTTATAATCTCTGCTTTTTAAAAAAACCTTAATATAAACAATAATTGGGTTCATTTAACGGTTTAAGTAAGCTGTTAAAACAAATTACCTTACTATAAAAACAACCTGCATTTTAATTATGTTTCGTTAAAGCTACATATTACCAAGCTCCATACGGAATGTTACAGCTATTATTTAGCTATTAAAGACAAATTTGCTAATAATTAAGTTAAAATGAAGCCAATGTATTAATTATAATATTATGTTGTCACACGTAATTTCAAAATAACAGACATACATTGTCTTGGTAGATATATTAAATGCCAAAAACACGGCATACGATATTAAATATTAGTTCTAAACTAGTGGTAGTGTTTTGGCGTATGCTTTTTCTAATTATATTAAATTTAAATAAAGTTTTGTTTCATTTCTTATTTGTTTTAATCCTTATAAGAATTGGTTGTGCGGCTTGGGTCCAATATGACGCTTTTTTATTTAAAAAATTATCCCTTGAGTGGTTTTTACACAGAAAGTAATATGATTTGCTAGGCTAAACTACAGAGCTAAAATTAAAATTTATTTTTGCGTTGGTTGTCTGGCTACTGTGTGTTTTTAATTTCCGGCCTTTTCTAAAGCGTTTCTTAACTCTTTAATTTACAAAGACCTATAAATTGTCCAAAAACACGTTTAGGAGAACCTTTAATGCAGATTGCAGCTGTTGTATTTAGAATAGGAAAAACATTTTTTTTTGTAATTAAAATATTTCTATTTATTAGAAATATAATTTAATTCATGTTAAGAAAAAGCATAAATTAATTTTTGTTGCAACACTATTTCTTAGATTTATTTAAATTAGTTAATAAAAAGAGTTTTCTCTATTACAAAATTATTATTATTTCTGAAGAGAAAAAATAAATTGGAAAATGATTTCAGTATTACCAAAATTCTTGCAAATTTAAACAACCCATAAAAGTTTGTATGGTACTGTACAAGTACAAGTTTGTGTGTTTTTGTCAATAATATAGTTTTTATTGGTTTAAAGTCCCCCTTATTATTTACTTTTTAACAAGGTTTAGCCTTAAAACCTACCCCTATGCTGCTGGTTAATACATATTTTGACCAAGAAATATAAATTTAACTACACATCTTACAATATAATTGAGTAAAAAGTAACCCTATCAATAAAATTCACTTCAAAGTTAGTGTTTAGACAGCGCTAAAAAGGTTGCATTGTTTACCAAGTGCTCGTTTATTCACCGTGCACGTGTTTACTTAGGCTTTTATTTCAGAAACCTTCTACCTACAAAATTAAAAGCTACTTTTCACTGTCGGTTGTGTCGAGAGCAGAGAGCTTTGATAGCGCTATAATTTTGTGCCTTTATTTTAGTTTTAAAAATGGTACACAATAAAAAAACTTTGCAGAAAATCAAAAACAGCTAAGAAAAACATTTTTGTTTTTTGGCATAAATCCTGGAAAAACCTAAGAAGTTTAAAAATCTTTATAAGTCATAAACATCACGTTGTGACGTATCCTATTTTTCAGTTTTACAGAAGAGCATTTTAAGTGTATTTTTTGTTTTTTTCCTTAGTAGAATGTAATTATTCTTCCATAACTCTATATTTGTTAGAAACTAAATTAAAACACCTCATAATATTTGGAAGTACGCGTTAAGCTTAGTTCATAAGTTTGCGAAATGCGATTTGCTAAAATTAAACTGATTGGTTAATTTTTTACGACTTTCGAATGTTTCTTTAAAAATTGACCAATAAGGACACGTTTCGCACTTCGCAAATCGCATTTCGTAAGCTTATAAACTTAGCTTAAGTAAGTTTTAAGTGTGATATTGTCCACAAATTAACATTATAAAACAAATCTATACGGGTGTCCAGGAATATGTGGGCAATCTCTCGGATTCATATAGAGCACAAGAAAATAATGTGAAATAAAGTTTCTTTAAACATTTTGCCTAATGCTCCTCCTTACACTGCGAGTTTCTTAAACAACTTTTATAGTACTTGGTAAATTATTTTTTTTTTAATATAATAAATCTCCTTTTAATGTTAACCTTGTAAAATTGTAATTAACTAGAGCTAGCGAATGCATAAAATAAGAAGGAGCCTATGTCGAACCAAAAAACATTACATTAAGTACAACCCCACTTAGCCAAAAAGTTGTTTTTTTGAACACACTTTATTTTATCGATATCGGACAGAAAAAACTTTTTTAGCTAAGTTTTTAAGCTTTTCAAAATGCTTTATTTCTTTATTATATGGGGCGAAAAAATAATTGGTACCATTGTGTAAGCGCTAGGTCGCTACTGGCGGGCGAATGTCGTTTCGACCAAGTTTAGAGCAGGTACTAAAAAGCACATGTAATTTCGACCAGAAGTAAAAGGGTGCGGTTATCGTCTATGTATTTTTGACCAAAAGGAAGCAGGTATGTAGGAGTGTGGTGTATTGGTCTTGAGTTTAATTACAGAATTTAAAAAGGACTTGTTACAAGAACTAACCATTCGTAATTCTTTGGGGGATTTTGATCGAAAATATGCCCCCCATCCTGGCGACGGAACAAATGCAAATGTTTAACTACACCATTCTAAGGAGTCCCGACTGGTAAGTATCATTAAAAATTGATTTCATTATACCCAGTAATATAAAAGTTATTCAAGAATAATTAATAGTTTAAAAAACTAAAAAAACACGCTTTTATATGCAACCGAACTAAAAATTAGAAAATAATTTTTCATTAAAAAAATATTGTCATTTCATAGTAAAAAGCGTGGGGTGCATTTTACTATTTTTTCATAACTTTTCCATCATAGATATTGGCAAATATAATAATTATAACATTTAATATATTAAGCACCCCACGCTTTTTACTATGAAATGACAATTTTTTTTAATGAAAAATTATTTTTCATTTTTTAGTTCGTTATATCAATTAACTTTGCTACTCTTGACAACATGGCGAAAATTTTTTTAGTGAACAAGAGTAGCAAAGTTTGTAATATTGCCAACAGATGGCAACCCACTAAAAAATTTCTTCGCAATTGAGTAGCAAAGTTTGGAATGTTGCCAACAGATGGCAAAGAGTAGCAAAGTTTGAAATGTTGCCAACAGATAGCAACCCACTAAAAATTTCTTCGCAATTGAGTAGCAAAGTTTGGAATGTTGCCAACAGATGGCAACCCAGGTGTTGTTTTTATAATATAATGAAATTTTTTTTTCCTGGCGATCAAAAACAAGATAACGGGATACTGTTTGCAGATTATTGCATTGTCATGGGTCATTAATAAGTGTGCAAAGTTTCAAAGAAATCGAATAGCTGGAAGTTGGTTAAAATTAGGCTCAAAGATTCCGTTACATAGATAGCCAGATGGATAGATAGATAGTTACAACCCAAGTTAATAAAAGCGTGTTAAAAACCGATATCCAGTGGCGTCTTTAAGGGCTTATATCTCTGTAAAGAGAGGCTTTGAAAAAAACTTGTAACAATATTTTCGCTTGTTCTATATAAATCTAAGAGATCGCCCACATATTCTTGGACACCCTGTATATTGAACATGCAAAGCCAAAATTTTTACACTTTAAAAGAGAGTTCTGCTGCACCAATTTACATGATTTATTTTTTAAATGGTCCTCTGGTAACTAAGACGTCTTATTACTTCTTTTTAAATGTTTTATGGCCTATTTTTTATTAAAAACTAAATTTATATATGTACATCCAGGGGTTGTGTAAGAATATATATCGCCATCTATAGTAAGACTAAATACTTTTAGTACTACCGATAAGTAAGTGTTCAGATTAGTAAAAAACAATGTAATTAAAAATATATCATTAAACAAACTACCGTTTTGCTATCTTGCTTGATAGAGCGAGACTACAGTAAAAAGCAGCATATTTGTCTTCAGTAGTATCTGACAATTTATCCTGGAAAAACTTAGCCCCCGGAACAACGTCTACAGCTTGTTAAACGGTATTATGAAAATCATCATTCTCCGAGAAATGTGTTTCGTATGCTTTGGTCAACTTATAGTCCACGCATAATCGGCGTACTGAGCCGACTATTGGCTGTACCATGACAAAAATTTAAACTGGATAATTCTTGACCAAATAAGCCACATCCAGGACGTAGTGCAGAAAATATAGCGGCAGTAGCTGCGAGTATACATGATGATTCTAACGAATTGATTTGGCGCTCGGAAATTGGAGCTTAAGAATAGACCATGTTAGGCGCAGTAAAGGACAACATTTGAAAGCCATAATCTTTCAAAAATAAATGTAAGATATAGTTCTTCCGTATGATGATAAATATTACTTAATAAAGTAATAATTTTTAATTTTTAATTTTTTTTTTTTAATTACCTCCTAACGAATCAATCCTTATAATAGTAGGAAAGCCCACGATGCTAAATGGGGATTTACTCGAGCGTCACCTATTGGGTTGCAAACTTGATTGTTTGGCAGCGCCACAGACGGTCATGCAAAATTGTCACATTGGTGAAGGCCAAGGTTAGTTCTGGTTAGTTTTTTTTTTATTCTTTAATAAAGCCAATTAAACAAACCAGGACTAACTATAATTAGCCCAATAAGACAGTGTTATTTACCGGTTCCGGTGCTTTCTTCTGTACTCTATATATTTAAGCAATATTGATTTGTAAAAATGTTTATGATCTTCTATATATTTATTACGTAAAGCTATACTTTTTAGACAATTCGTAAGATACTTATGCCTGCTGCACCAATTTACATGGACTTTTATTTTAATTATTCTCTGGTTACTAAAACTTTTTAACACAATTTTTTTCATTTGTTTAATTGCCTCTGTTTTCAGAAAATAATTTTTGATGTAAAAAAAAAAATCTCTTTGTCGAATGGATATTGCAATTTTTTTAATTATTGGCTTTAATGCGTTAACAAACCAGTTTTCCTTTATTGAAAAGGTTAGACTCTATATATATATATATATATATATATATATATATATATATATATATATATATATATATATATATATCTATATATATATATACTATAAAAATTTACATGATTTTTTTTAATGAGGCTTCGGTTACTAAAACTTTTTATGACATAGTTTCTTGTTTAGTTGCTATTTTCTTTTTATAAAAATAAAAAAAAATTGTCAATGTATTTCTTACACATAAGGGTTAATGCGCTGTAATGTAGCTGCAACCAGAGTCGTCAAAATTTGACGCATTTTAAAAAGATAATGTTGGTCTTAGCTTAGCAATTCTTGCGATTTTGTAACCTAACAATTAAATCGTAAAAAAATAAACATATTTAACTATTTTTTTTTCTGTAAGGCATAAATACTGGTGCTAGAAGTGCCCAAAATATTGCAAGCAGTCTGTCTCGCAACATAAGCATTATTTAAGCACGAAAGGTTGCAAATATAAGGTTTTTATGTGATAAATTTAAATGATCCGTAGTTACCTTATGTGGCACGTTGCATGATGCGTTTTTAATGTATCATTGGTAGACAACCGCTTGACGTAACACAAATAATTTCATTGGTTATACTGCTGCTAAGTGTATTTGCCTCCTCTGCTGTCTTGGTGCGTTTATTTTTATTATTTTGTTGTTGCATTTTTTTTTCTTATTATACATAACTAAATATACCCATTAAAATGTGACAAAAATATCATATAATAATTAAATGAAAAAAATATATATTTTCAATATTTTCTTGATTTTTCATTAAGCAAAATATTACAAACAACTGTCATAGTGCACAAAGAAAGTATTAAAAGCATTTTATAGGGGTGCTTAATTTAAATCGCTAAAAACTGTCTTAAACACGTCTAATTGGTCGGCGTTCAATCTTACGTTTGGTTATATTATCTATTACTTAATTAAACTTTTACTTTTAGATACCTACGAGTAGTTGGTTTTTTCCTTTATTCGTTTTATATTTAAAAAGTCTAAAGTAAAGAAATTTCTCTGGCCTATTTTTTTGCTTTCGGAATAAATTTCTTTCTAAAAAGATAAGATACCGCATGTGCTAAATCTTATGTTCTTTATTACTCATAAGGGATTTAAAAGCCGTTTTATACGCAGCTACCATCCAAAACGGGAGATAAATTAAAATAGTATTTTTGTTGCGTCAAATTCTCTCATTTTCCCAAATTTAAAAACATATACAGGCTGTTACAAATTCGAGAAACACTATTGGGGTCTTGGAAACGGTAAGAAATACAGGGTTGATTAAATTGGGTCAAAGTTGCACATTTTTATGCTTAACAATTTTTCGTTTTAAAAATTTAAAATTTGCAGCCGTTCGGGAATTATCCGGAAAAAGCAAAATATAGTTTTTATTTTTTTTTAACGATACATTATCATTGCAATTTTTTTCCACTATCATTAACTTTGTTTTTTCAATAAGAGGAATGTTTTATGCGACTTTTCGAACCGAAAAACCATCATCATTAACTATTTTGCTATTACAAATAACGGTTTTTCCCCGAACGTTCGGGGAAATTTCTGTTTGCAGGTAAGTTTGCGTCCATTTTTTTATGACAGGTTACGATAAAGTTGATAAAGGCGGTTGATTAAATTAAATGCTTTATTAGATATGTATAATTAAATGTATGGAAATTCCATTAATTCTTTTGGCTTGTTAGTTGAATTATTAAAAAATAAATAAAATATTATTAAGTAGTTAAAAAAAGTGGATTTATACCTAACTTTAAATGGCAATTTAAAAAAAATTGTTTGGAATATATAAATATATATATATATATATATATATATATATATATATATATATATATATATATATATATATATATATATATATATATATATATATATATATATATATATATATATATATATATATATATATATATATATATATATATATATATATATATATATATATATATATATATATATATATATATATATATAATAAACAATAGGTTAATGTTGTTTAAAACTAAATTTTCCTCCCATTTAAAAAACAATGTGATTATGATGGCTCGAAGACAAAACGTCGGATCTTAAAATTTAGTGATATCATTTTATGGAACAGAAAAAGTGGCAATGTTATTGTGTCAATTGTTATAAAATAATTTTTCAAATAAATCGAAAGAAAAATAAAACTGTTTTGCAAAATTTCGTTTTTTTTTTCGAATAACGCGTAAAAATTCTTAAATTTTTAAAACCAAATATTGTTAAGCATAAAAATGGGCAAATTTGCCCTAATTTAACCAACTCTGTATCTCTTTTCCTTCCCGAGATACTAATGGTGTTCCTCGATTTTGTAACACCCTGTATATAAGTTAAGAAAATTTAATAAAATATGTTTAATTTCTATCAATAGAAACATATACTGTGAAAATTTACGAAAGCCATCTTCATTTTTATACAAGCCTAAAGATATGTGCAGTAAATTAGAGCAAATTTGCACAATATACTAACTAACAATATATAGACTGGAAAAGGACAGAGTTATGCAAAAACTGCAATCATAAAAAATAGTATAAATCTTTTTTAGATTTTATTTAGAGACAATAAAGATTGGATTTAAATTATTAGTTATAAATAGAACACTTAAGAAATTTTCAAAGATATCTCCGTATACATAACGTCGTCAATATCACGAAATGGCGTATCTCATTTTTTAAAATTTCACAATAGTGCTTTTAGGTAATTTTGGGGGAGTTTTTTCTCAATAAAATACAATATGTTAATAATCATAAAGTGTGTTTGTAACAGTGAAAACTTTAGTGTAGTGAATTGTAGTGGAGGACTAAAAAGTGAAAAGAAGGTAAAAAAGTTTAAAAAAGTTTTGATGCTAAACGCGTTTAACTGAGTTATGTCACAAATGTAAAAATTCAAAAAGGCTTTTAAGCTTTTATTTATAAATAAACAAGTTTAATTTCTACATATTTGGGTTTCTTGTACTCTATACTTGTTCGAAAGAGTGGTCCAAAGACTTCGACAAGAATTAGCGTTTTAATAAAATGTAACAAACTTCCCGACCTCAAAAATAGTGTAGTTAAGTTAAAACTAATTATAACGAGGACTTGATACCAAACACCTGGCCCTGAATTACACTGGCGATACCAAACGGAAAAAGTTAAAACTAGTTATAACTTTTCGTTATGCCAAACACACCCATATTTATATAACTTAAGCTATCAAAATCTAACTTGTACCAATTCGTGATATTAAGGATAAACATTTTTCAGTAATAATATCGGCTCTAGTCAATTTTCCTATTTTTAAGGTACACCACTTCGTGATATTGCAACGATAAGAGTAATAAAATACAGAGTTTAAAATATAAACCTGTTTAAACGGTTCTTCTAATGATACAATAAACTGTATTTTTCCGGCAGTGGTGTTGATACTCATTCTGTTTACTAACATGGCTTAACAGACACCTTACGACGTAAAAACCCTTAATATGGCAGCTACGTAGTTGCCCTCTTAATATTAGAGAATTATTGCACAGTGAAATAAGGCCAGGCACTAATAATACCGGCCTTATTTTGACATCTGAGCTTGCGCAGATGCATGGTACGATAAGGACTCCCGTAATAAGTATAGTGCCTGGCTTTATTTATGTTGGTTTTAGGTCGTGCCTTATTTTGGTCTTTTAGCTTCGGAACTGTTCGTCTAACGGAACGGCTGCCAACCACATAATCGAAAAATTTTTAGAAGTTAAAATACTTAAAACCTTGCTTTTTAAAATTTATTTCTGTAATTATGTTAAACATAACTTTACAACACAAAACAATAAAGAAAATCCACTTATTTTTTTCCCCTTTTCTTTAGGTTAATGGTACTGTCAACATGATTTGCAAAAACTCTAAATTATGAGTACGAGCACTATTTAAATAAGGCCGGTATTAATAATTCCCGAACTTAATGTTGTTGGTAAAATTTAAAGGCCTATTTAACAAAAAAACTAAAAGAGTTTACACGAATATGTAACACCCTGTATCTAAGAATCAATGCATTTCCGGCCTATGTTTATATGATTTTTTTTAATAGTAGAATCTGCCTTAAATTTTTTTCTTTACATTCTGTAACACTCTGTTAAAATATACAACAAATATGTAATTCGCGTGGCAAAAATCTATTATATAGGCTGTAACTATTAGACATAACAAAATGAGACTGGGTGTGGGTAAATTGTATGAGAAAAGAAGAGTTTTTGCTTTTTTTTATTTTTTGGTTAGTTTCGTTTTTACCAAGAATGGCTCCAATTAGAAAGTTTTAGACTAAGCACCCTGAATATTATAACACTATTGGATTCCTTAGGTAAATCTAAATAAAAATGTGACGCTTTTAGAATTTGAAAAACCTTTATTCGACAAAAACAATTTTGTTAGATTTGTCAAATAATCCCTTTTTAGAAAGTGTTTTTGACAAACACAGATCTTTTGTACTAATCACTGACAACACAGATCTTTTGTACTAATCACTAAAATTTTGCAATTGTATTTTTATGACGTCCCTTGGGATCCTTATTTATACAGTGTGTCTTTAAAAGTTCTTACCAAATGGCATACTTTTCTAATAATAACTTAACCAAAAAAAAAAAAACAAAAATTTACAAACATTCCTACTTGATGAGAAAAACGTTTTAAAGGAATTTTTTTGGGGTATTTTATGAAAAAAAGGTAAATAAACCTGTGTCCGGAGTTTCTTTGTTTCTAAGATACGGGCCGTTAATTTTATTTTGAAAAGTCGGTATTTTATAAATATCTTAAATACGGAGTCATATATAAAACAATATGAAACACTAAAAAGTTGTATTGTGTTGTATTTATAAAAATATAAAAACTACATAAAAAGCCAGTGGCGCAATTTTCTCTCAATAAAATTAGCTGTGGTGCCCACTAAGGCGCCACTAGACCCCATAAAGTCAATCTAGTTAGAGCTTTACAAGGGCTTATTATATCATTATATTTATCAAACAAACGTATGAAATTCAACCAAATCGGTTTAAGGGTATTTAAAATATGTATAAAATACCCACTTTTTTAAAAATTTTAATGCTCTATATCTCAGAAACAAAGCAACTACGGACATATGCTTATAGAAACTTTTCTTTATAAAATGACGTAAACAAATAACTCTTTAGATTTTCTTACCGTAGTTTAAATAAGTCATTTTAAAACCATCCTGCACATCCAACATACAATTATGTTTGTGGAAATGTATTTTCTTATCAAGCAGGACTTTTTTAAATACACAATTTTTTTTCGTAAAGTTGATAATTAAAAAGTTTTCCGTATAGTAAGAACTTCCGAGGACACGCTGTACTAAAAAAACTTTTAAGTATTATATTTTTCCCAAAGATTCTTAATTTAGCCTCGTTGCTCATATGAAAGTAATTTGGGTGTACGTTAATCACTTTTATGTGTATACGAAATCTCATAAGGCCGTATTAGAATTTTGCAACGTAAACTTTTTTCCTTAGTTCATTCATTTCAGAACTCGCATTACGATATTAAAAAGGCACTCAAAACTGCAGCGGAGATAAAAAACTTTTCATGTTTAAAATAGCGAGATATTAAAAAATAGGGTTGAATATAGATCGCTCCACATGGCGCATTTTTTCGGTTCTCTGAATAAATCTTTTTCCAAAAGAGATAAGGTGACACGTGTGTTAAACTTTATTTTCTTTATTGCCCTTGAGGGAGCAAAGGGTCTTTTTTCTTTCATATGCGCAAATGCTATCTTGAAATAGTTTAACATATTAGTCCCTTATGCCAGGATAATAGCCTTTGTTTATGCTCCGGTTTTAGTAACATATATTGAATACCCTAAAAGCTCTTAATAAACACTGACTTTGGTAAACCTTATTTCTAACTGTTTTAAATGGAAATTATTATATGCAGGGTGTTTCTAAAGAAATGCGAAACATTTTAGGTGATTAAAAAAAATAAATAAATAAAAAAATCTTGGTTAACTACAGGGTGTTACAATTACAAAAAAACTATTTTTTTTTAATATCCCAATCATTCTTTACCCAATTTTGTTTTAACTTGGCAATATTATTATTGAAATTAAGGGGGTAATTTATCACTCAATGTGTGTAAAATGTTTGTGCTTTTTTAGATTAAGCAAATAAAAATACCGCTTTTATGTCTTTTAATTTTTTTCCGTAGTTTGTTTAGTTTAAGGAAAAAAATTCACCTAATTGCATATTTTTAGACCATAAAAGAAGCATTGAGGGATCTTTTCTTTTAAAAATTAGGTTTTATAATTTTTAATTAGCAATTATGTAACAAAAATAATAAACATCTATTTAAATAAGGTTAATATCCAGTATAACAGTTTTTACTAAAATAAGTTTTTTCAAAATTTAATGTTTTTTTTTTGTAAATTTTGACACCCTCTTCCTCAAAAACTAAGACGTTTAGGAGTATGTTCATATGAAGTTTTTTTCTTATTTCTTAATAAAAATCACCTTCTAAAATTTCTCGCATTTGTTTAGAGACACCCTGTATAATACAGATTTTCTTATTTTAAATGACGTGAATTAAAGTTTCTGCAACAATAAAAACTGGCGTTTCCAAAAAATAAGGTTAAAACTCGTACGTTTGAATAGAAAAACATGGGAATGCGAATGATTCACTTTTGAATTATGCATTAAGAATTAATTATTATTAGTTAATTTAAAACTTAAAATAAATAATTAAAATTTTCAAATTATTAAGAGCCCTAAATAATTCAAAAAATAAAAAATAATAATTCTAAATTTTTTAAATATTTCAACTTTTCTATAATTTCTAAATTAATATCTTGAACAAAATGTTTAATAATTGTTAATTTTATATTAAAATATCAAAAATAAAATAGGAGTATTTTAAAAACACTCAAAAATTTGCAAAAATAATATTTGAGTTGGTTTTTTTTTATTATTTCGAATTTATCGTGTTATTTAATTGTTTTTAAATTATTTGATTTGATTTAAACAATATTTGCACACACCTATAAAAAATGTTTAAATAATTTTTTCTACGACTGTTAAAAATGTATACATTATTATTGCTTTTACGTACGCTCATTACCCACATTGATTACCACGGCTGTCATAGGGTTTCTTAAATATGCATTAATAGGATAATCTGTATATGTTTTAGACAACCACGTTTTCTAAATATGACTCTTTAGACAAGAATACTATTTTTTAGTCGCATATAAGTATAAAAATATGTAATGGGTCCGTAAAATCAAGGAATAATCAAATTAATTACATTGAATAAGAAAATTAAAGTAGGTATTATATCGCGTCATGTCATGGTTGCCAACTAATCTGTGACAAATTAAGAAAATAAAATTTATTCTTTGTACTGATACAAATTTATAAAAATGGTCTTAGAAACGGATGAAACTCGTTTAGAATACTCATTATTTGACGAAACCGATACTGTTAATCAGTCCTATGGCTAACAAACAATTTCATTTCATTTCATTTCATTTCATTTCATTTCATTTCATTTCATTTCATTTCATTTCATTTCATTTCATTTCATTTCATTTCATTTCATTTCATTTCATTTCATTTTATTTCATTTCATTTCATTTCATTTCATTTTCCTCTCTTATGATTTGCAGCTAGGGATGACAAATTAAAAAAAAAAAAAAATCGTCAGTCAGTCACAGCTGCAGGTACTTTGCTTTATGGTACGAAAATCAATAATTCTATGTAAGTTTAAAAAATTGCATGGTATTTTAATTTAAAACTTTAAACGCGTTTATCTTAAATCCTAATTTTTAAGTCGATGGACACGATTTTTCAAAAGTTATGAAGCGATTATGCAATTTGAAATTTTGCACATATTTTTGAAATAATATTATCAAGTCATTACCCGAAGAATAAATGAGGATACCAACGGCTAGGTTTTTAAATATAAGAAAATATATTACAAAATACTTTTTAAATTATGTATCTTTTATAGCCTAATTTGTTTAAATATTATATATGACTGTATATAGTTTATGTTTTTTTATAAATTTATAAGAGATTTTGAATAGCATTTAAATAATTAAATTTATTTTTAACTTTATTTCAACCTCTCTCTCATATAAAGGTTTATACAAACATAGGAAGAGAGAAAAGCGCACTGTGTATGTACAGATAACATTTAAAATCTGTCACCTGGTGTACACCGGGAGTAAATTGGATATTTTAAATATATGCATACAGAAACACTTTTTAATTTGACGCCCTTAGTAAGAGTAAATTGATGTCGCAGTGCCGAACGCCAAAGAGGGCGTAACTTCCGCTCTTGGCACTGCTTCTATTCTCGGTTTGCATTGTTCAAACGGATTTCGTGCTCATACAAATCTGAATAAATTTTCTTTATGCTAATTTTAACTTATAATGCACACGATATTTAATTGTGGGGGTGATACGACACCTAAGTCATTTTAATTTTGAGCTGACGCTTGGCGCGCGTTGCATATTAAATGTTTTTTTGTCGAATTTTTGCTTGAATATAGGAACGGCAATATTTTACTTCTAGTTTTTGCTTAATAATTTTACCTAAAAATAGTTTAGAAAATGGTATTGTAAAATAAAATATTCATTTTTAATCTAGTGTGTCATAATTATTCTGAAATCACATAAACTTTTTAGTTTAATAAAAATTTAAACCTAATTTATTTTTTAGCTTCCTTTATAAATGAATTAACGGATTTAAAGTCTACTTTTATCAAAAAACAAAAGGGACTTTTTTAAAGAGAATTTAAAATGTAAAACATACCGGCATGTTTCTTCAACATAGATCAGCAAATTGTTTGTTCTCAAGGCAGTTAAACTTGTAAAAAAATATTTTTTTTTTGTAAATATCTAAAATATTCTTTGCCCAAATTTAATTTAATTTAGCAATGTTATTTGTGGCACTAGGAGCGTTAATTATATTTAATGGTGTTACCAACGACAACTAAAGAAACATTTTTAATAGATAGATAGATAGATAGATAGATAGATATCATATATTGCCAAAAAGTACACTACAGTACCATGGGTCGTCAACAACAACAACAATAAAGAAACGTTACCCCACTTATTGTGTAAATGCGTGTAAAATTATTGTACTTGCTTTAGATTTGGCAATTAAAAAATTAGTTTTTTTCTTTTTTTTCGTATCTTGTTTTCTTTTAAAAATAAGGTTTTATAATGTTTTATAACCAATTGCGTGACAACAACAATAAAAACTTATTTAAATATATTATATATTTAATTGTATTTTTTGAGAAACTCAACACACTGTATCCTAAGAACGATTATATGAACTTTTCTTTATACTTTCTGATGTGAAATCTGCCCATAAATTTTTTAACAACATTATGTAACACCCTGTATAATAATTTTAAATACGTATTTTTGGGTTTTAATTATTTACTTTTTTCTATAAACATTTGCCTAAGATGCAACTCTTCCGAGCGAATGCCATTGTAAAACGCGT
>JACEGR010010020.1:0-21721 GCA_014170235.1 Listronotus bonariensis
TTGTTTTTTATTTGGAATTTTTTTGATTTTTGTGGTGGTGTTCCTTTATTTTTTCTTTCAGGCTACCGGCCAGTTCATACTGGTCAATAGGGCTGAACATGGTCAGCTTGCTATACCCCGGGACCAGGATGGAAATGGTCCCATTCTTACTAGAAAGACTTTTGGCGTGAACTCAACAAAAAGACCATTGAATAAGATTGTGTTGTTTATAGAAAGTTAGTTTTAGGTTGGTATTTTTTAACACTGCATAAAATTCAAGAAATTATGAAAACCGTTCAAATAAAACTATGTCGAAAAATGCTTTCTTTCCGAGGTACAGGGTATTAAATTTTAAAGAAAAAATGACATTTTTATTATAACTTTTCTACCACAGCAGATATTTACTAGTGGTTTTCGATCAAGATTTGTCTATTTTTTTTTAGAAAAAATAGTACGTCACTGCTTTTTCTTACACTTAATTTTGTTTTTGGAATACTAATTTCTTTTGGAGTTAATTTGGTTTTTAATATTCTTTCAAAGGACGAACGACTTTTGTTAAAAAAATAAAAGCCACTGTGATACATGGTAAAAACTTTAAAATCTAATATGTCGTTTTGTATGTAAATTTTGTTTTTATTTAATTTGTATTAAAATAGGGTTAAATACTTAAATTACTACAATTAAATACAAAAAAAAATAATGCAATTTTATACTTATACTACATTAAAAAGTTTTTGCTGTTAGGAAGCTATTATACAAGCAAAAACCAAACTAAGAAATAAAACACTTATCAGATTTTATTAACTTTTCTGTGCATTAAAATATCAAAGAACCGAATTTACTCCAAAGTAAATGAGTATTTTAAAAATAATGTTAATTTTCTCTTTAAAAATATTAAATACAAATTTGTTTTTTTTTTAACTTTTAAAGCAAAAATGTATGGTAATGGTCAAAAGAAGTATACCAAATTTTGTGAAAATATTTGAAGTGGAAAGTTATTATAAAAAAACACATATATTTTTAAACACCCTGCATTTTTAAACCTAATTTTATTTGGAAAAGTGTCTTCATTTCATACATTTTATATAGTGTTGAAAGGAAAACACCCTCCCAAAAATACCACTGTATATTCCTTGTAATAGGCTTGTGCTTATTTTAATTGTAACATAAACTCCAATATATTTTAGGGCCAAATAAGGTTTTGCAAAAAAATACACTTGAGAAATAATAAGAAGGTACACAGGCAATGCGTGGCAAAGATAAAACTATTTTAAACTTTAATTATTAAATACTAGTCGACTTGTTTCCATTTCATTTTAAACTTGATTACTATTTAACTCTAAATTTTTTATTTTATTTTATTTCAGCTTAAAAACGGTGTAGATCAATAGGGCTGAACTGTGCCGTTAATTATAAGACATTTTTATAAAATATTTTATTAAAAATCCTAAAATATCTAACATTTTTATAAACGTATATTGTAAAACAAGCCTTAAACGTCTAAAAAACATCCCAAAATCGGTGTATTATTAGTGGACCCTACTGTATTTTAGTACCTGCCCATAATAAATCCTCAATTCAAAATAGCCTTTTCTTGGGAGGTAATAAGGAAACCCAAACTGGCACCCCAAGTAATGTAGTGGCGCTGACCGACCATTTATTACTATAATCGGTAAAGGTGAGCACACACAATGCGATCCTAAGTCGTATATCTTTCGAGATCCTCGAAAAGAAGCGATTTCAGTGATTAAGTAACAAATAATCTTTTAAAAGCTGATGCAAGCGAAAAGTTAGTAAAAATATATGTTTGAATCTGGTAAAAATAAAATTGTTAAAATTAAATAAGAGAACTCATAAAAACTAAAACAAATGCTGCCACTCGTTTTTATAACCCTGCTCTTACACAACTAATTTTACAATTCGCAACTATTGGCTAAACCTTGCCACAAGCCTTTTTAATGGGTCCGCGTTTTACTAAACGTTTTTGACAAACTTATCAAATCTGCATTGACTCCAAAATGTTATTACGTCAATTGTCGGCACCTTTTACGCTGATAGTAGACAACGCGGCGTGGTATAATAAAGGTTTTTTTTAAAAACGAGTGTCGGTATTTTGTTTAGGTTTTGTAAGATTTATCTTATTTAATTTCAATGAATTTACTTAAAGTAGATTTTTTATTAAGCTTGTTTTTATAGACTTGCCCTTAAACAAAATATTATTTGACTTTTCTCCAGAATAAAATTAAAAAGTTTATTTAATATTTGAAGAAAATTAAAACTTTTATACAGACATTATGAAGAACTATTCTGCTTTTACACAATATAATAAAAGTTATTATTACTTTAAAAGAAATAAAATAATGAAATATTCAATATTAAGTTACTTACAATACAAAGGTTTTAATCTATAAACAAAAGTTCGTTGGCACTCGGTTGAAATCCTTTTAATGCAATAAAATAAAATCTTTACAAGACGCCAGACGAGAACTGGGCCAATGGTTGCGAACCAAAAATGTGGTAAAAAGTTTACTAAAAATGTGGTAAACAGTTTACCTAAAAACTTACTTATAAACTTGTTAGAAAACTGAAAAAAAAATTAAAAATGAAATGTCTGATGGACACTTTAGAGTTTGACATTACTTTTGAAAAAAATTAACCGGTAAAAGATACACCTATTAGGTATTTTAACCAGATAAAACGAATAGTAAAAAATGTTTAGCCATATAATAAAGTATTTTATGTTTTATTTGTTTTCTGGGAGATTAAATTTAAACAAAATATTATTTGGCTTTTCTACAGAATAAAATAAAAAGTTTATTTAATATTTTATACAAATAAAAAAATGCCTCTTTAAAAAAGTCCTGCTTGATAAGAAAATACATTTCCACAAAAATAATTGTTTGTTGGATGTACAGGGTGGCTTAAAGAAGTCGTGTTACCAAATTAATATACACCGTATATCCTAGCTACGGCACAAAACTTTAAAGGGTGATTTTATTAAGAAAAGTTTTTATAAACATATGTCCGGAATTACCTGAAATACAGAGCGCTAAAGTTTAAAAAAATTGATATTTTATAAATATATTAACTACCCCTTAATCAACTGGGTTCAAATCAGATTAGAATCAGAGAAACACTTTGGTGTATTTGTTTAATAAAATCAAGCGCTTGTAAAGTTTTACCTAGATTAACTTTATTGGATCCAGTAGCGTCTCAGTGGGCACAACAGACAATATTATTGAGAAAAAATGTTCGCCACTGGCTTTTATGTAGTTTGTATAAATTTTAATTTAATCTCCCAGAAAACAAATAAAACATAAAAGACTTGCCCTTATTTTCGTTAAAAGATTTTTTTGTTTTATCATTCATGTAACATGATACATTTTTAAGTTGGAAGTTGGGCAAGTGCAGAGCACAAGAGCTACTGGTTCAAATAGTCCCAAATGGAAAGCGTTTCAAATCTATAAAAATCCCATAAACCAGGAGTCATTTAACGTTAAAACGCTTAAAAACAAACTGGTCGGCTATATTCCCCAATTTGGGTACTAATCTTCAATCCAGAAGACACAGTTTTCAACCGGCACAACTTTATAAAACCAGAGCTTCTTAGAAAATGAACTGCCTAAAATGGCCGTACTCCGGGTATCCTACACGGGTACCGTTAAATTCCCACCCATCAAAACGACTTACCATGTGACTATCTTTATCTCTGTTAAACAACCCAAGCGTACAACAATCCATCCTTTTCAGACGGCGCGGGACCCATAAGCGCAACATGACGTCAATACAGGGTTAAAACATCTTTTGCGGTCTATATCAAACTTCTTACACTCCTCTTGAAATAAACCCAAATTAATAAATATTTCTTTTTAAGTTACATTTTAAAAGTATAACCAAAAAACAATAAATTGCTATTTCATATTACTCTTGACTAAGGAGACCTTGAGGAAGGAGTGTAATCGACATGCTTTCAAAACGGGCTTGATTTTTTGTCTAAATTATAGTTCTAAATATGTCACTAGAGGGTACTGTGGTCAATCGGGATCTTTCTGGGGTTGCTGCTTATGTTGCATATGTACAAAAAATAGTACAAAAGTAAAATAGAAAATTTCAATAATTTTTAAATACGACGCTATAGAGAACACTACCACTACCCAATTTTAATGAGTTTGTATTTAACAAAAATATAATATTTTGAAAGAATTACGTAATGGGTGCCCAAATTCCCAAGATCACCATTATTTTAATTTTATTATATGCATTTTTCGGTTGAATAAAAAAAGTATTATTATTTTAATTTAGCTGCAGCTCTCATTTCCCTGAAGGAGGAACAATTCCTAATTATTTTAGATAATAAAAATAGGAATAGGAATTTTGAACTGTGTCATTAATAATCAAAAAAAAAAAAAAAAAAGAAAAATAGAATTTTTTACTTTATCTTTAATTTTTTAAATTGTCCTTTACATTTTTGAAAGTTAAACTTTTGTTTAGTTTTTGTATTTAAAGTGTTGATTTAAAAACTTTGCTCGTCTCTTAAAATACAAGTAGAGTTTAAAACTAAAGGTGACTTGGCTTTAACATATACAAAATAGAGTTTTGCAATGTTTCGAATACTTATTTGTTAAACATAAAAAAATAATGATTCTTTTAAAAAATCCTGACTTCCATTAAACAGTTTACTTTATATATAAAAAAATAATTGCCATTGTCACAAGGCTTTGTATACAACAATAAACAAGAATATTTAACGTTTGTGTAGAACTTATAAGCTAAGTATACACGTCGTGCAAGCTTGATTCCTTCCACTGAGTTTTAGTGCGGTGAACACTAGCAGGTAGCGATTAGACAAAAAAATATTTAAGTCTCGCCCACTGCTTAAATGTAGTAAATAATAAAATTTACTCTTAAGCAAGGACGTAGCTAGAATCCGCTCACCTGTACTAAAAAATTTTCAAGGTGGTTAGATAAGGAATAAAGTTATGAATAAAGTATTGTTCAGTGCTACATTAGGTACGCCGATATACGCTTTTCTTGAACTTCAGGAAATCATATTATTTTTATTTATGAACCTAACAGTACAGAGTTTTTCAATAAAAAGTTTCCAACAAAGGTTTTTAGGATTCGGTAGTAGTGTAATTAGCCAGCAAAAACTTGGGTAATCTAAAAAAGTAAATGAAAATTAGTTAAATATACAGCGTGCCTTCGAAAGTTTTTACCAAATGAGAAACTTTTTATTTATTTACTTTACGAAAAAAATGCCTCTTTAAAAAAGTCCTGCTTGATAAGAAAATACATTTCCACAAAAATAATTGTATGTTGGATGTACAGGGTGGCTTAAAGAAGTCGTGTTACCAAATTAATATACACCGTATATCCTAGCTACGGCAGAAAACTTTAAAGGGTGATTTTATGAAGAAAAGTTTCTACAAACAAATGTTCGGAATTGCCTGAAATACAGAGCGCTAAAGTTTAAAAAAAAATCGATATTTTATAAATATATTAAATACTCCCTAATCGACTGGGTTCAAATCAGATTATAATCAGACAAACACTTTGGTGTATTTGTTTAATAAAATCAAGCGCTTGTAAAGTTTTACCTAGATTAACTTTATTGGATCCAGTAGCGTCTCAGTGGGCACAATAGCCAATATTATTGAGAGAAAAATGTTCGCCATTAGCTTTTATGTAGTTTGTATATTTATTTCTATAAAGCAAATAAAAATAAAAATTTTTAGTGTTGTACATCTTTTGGGTATGTGGTTTCGTTTTTAAGATATTTATAAAATACCGACTTTTAAAAAATAATTAACGCCTTCTATTTCAGAAACGAAGCAACTCCGGACATAATAATGGTTATAGAAACTTTTTTCATAAAATAACATAGGCAATCACCCTTTTAGTAAGTTTTCTACCCTAGTTAAAGAATACTCTAAATTTCAATTTGGAAACAAGTTTTTTAGGCCACGCTGTACATCTAACCTACAAATATTTTTGTGAAAATGTATTTTCTTATTAAGCAGGTTTTTAGGAAGAAGGCACTCTTTTTCGAGTTGTTAAATAAAAATTTTCTTATTTGGTAAGAACTTCCGAAAACACACTGCTTAATATAAATAAAGTAGTTATTACTTTTTAGCCAAGTGGCAAGACTGTCTCTAATATGCATAACCTTGAAGGCACGTTTAATGCATCTATCAAGGATATACCTAGTACAATTCTAAACTATGAAGTTACCCTACTTTAACGTCAAATTTTAAATTATCTACTAGAGAGTAAACATTCCAATTTAAAATAAACGTAAGTTTTACGGTAATTTGGATAAATAAACGGCGTAAAAAATAACTTTGAGATCAGTCAAGTAAGTTTCAATTAAAAAAATCAAGTTCTACTTAAAAATATTTAAATAATTTGCCAGTTAAATACTTACCGGTTGAATTTTAAAAATAGATATCTCCTTTTTAGAAATATTTCCTATTTAGCAGTTTGAAGCAAGGCAGTATTTACTTTATTTCACATTTAAGACAATAAAGGTACGCGCCCATTTATTCGCATCGGAGGTAACGGACGCATCGGACGAATCGTAATATTTTTATCAACATCGCACACTACATTCGGATTTGCTTGACGTATTTTCGAAATACCTATTATGTAGGTACTTTCAGTTTTAATTTTGTTGTCAAAATGGATAGTTCAGATGAAGAGTTATTCGTTATTGCGTGCAGTTTTAAGGAAGAAGAAAAAAAAGAAAAACAGAAAAAAACGAAGATTTTGGGTTCATAATATAAATATGAAGAGAAAAATTTATGGAGAATTTTATACCCTCTTTGAAGATTTAGTACAAGATGATGCCAAATTTTTTCAATACTTCCGGATGACCTATGAAAAATTTTGTGAACTTCTCAATATCTTGAGCCCAGCTATAGAAAAACAAAACAGCACTTTTCGGGAATCTATTCAACCAATAGAAAGACTAGCCCTTTGTCTAAGGTAAGAAAAGAAAATTTATTATTTTTTTAAAACATAAAGTTAACAAAGAACTTATAAATTACAAATTTGTATAAGATCTGGCGTTTTCGTTAGAAATGAAGGGGGATACTGTTCTGAAGGAATAAGTGAAGTAGTTGCATTTTCATAATAATCACGTACATTTGCTACTGAATTAGCTGCAGCAAGTTTAGTTTCGACTTCATTTACACTTTCAAACAGTTTTCGTTTAATTGCTATTTGGTCTACCAACGGAAACGTCTTCACAGTTTGAGACATTGACATAAAAAAGTGGTTAGAGAATCATTCCATGATATTGCAGTCTTTTGCTTTTTTGCAAATAGTTTTCAAATACTGAAGCCACCGAAGAGTTGCAAGTAGCTTCTTTAACTGGAACACGTTTTTTATTTTTTTGGCTTGAAGCAGTAACGGTCGGTGTACTACTTAGTTCAGATTCGTCGTTGCAAATACTTTGCAATTCGCATTCGAGTTGAGAATCTTCAAATTCATCTTGCACTTCATCTGAATGGTTTTCTTCTCTTGGGATATTACTATTACGCTCATCTTCTTTAAACAAATATGGAATTAAAAACGTCAACTCCTTGTGAAATTTTGGAGCCTTCATATTGGTTGCCGCTTGTCCGCTTTTTATTTGACGAAGTTTTATGGCTTTTCTATGATTATCTCTTAATCTTACCCATCGTTCTCTACATGTATTACCTGAAAATATATTTTTTTAGATTTCTTGCTACTGCAAACTCTTTTAAAAGCCTACACATCAGTTATCGTTTGGGCGAAACAACAGTGCGTAAAATAGTTTATTCAACTTGTCAAGCAATTTGGAAAACATTACAACCTATAGTTATGTCAGTTCCAGATGAAAATATGTGGAAAGAAATAGCAAGAAACTTTTACGAAAAATGGAATTTTCCAAATCTACTGGGGGCAATGGATGGAAAACATGTTGTAATACAAGCTCCCCCAAACAGTGGCTCTAATTACTTTTGTTACAAAAAAACATTCAGTATTGTTTTACTAGCACTAGTAGATGCGAACTATAGATTTATTGTGGTTGATATAGGAGCATATGGCAAGAATTCGGATGGCGGAATATTTGCTTCATCTGCATTAGGAAAAGCCTTAAAGAGAAATGAATTGAATTTACCTCCTGCGAAGCATCTACCAGGAAGCCAAGAGGTGCTACCATATGTTATGATTGGTGACGAAGCGTTCCCATTGGGCAAACATTTTATGAGGCCATATTCAATTGATCAAGTTAGGGCAGATGAAACAAAGAATATATTCAATTATAGGCTAAGTCGAGGGCGTAATGTTTCTGAAAATTGCTTCGGAATTCTTGTACGAAAATTTAGAATTTTCGAAAGAAAATTATGTATGTCACCCGAGCATTTAAATATTACCGTCAGTGCATGCTGTTGTTTACACAACTATTTAAGAAACGACACATGTTACTGGAATGATAATGATTTGGCTATTACCATTCACAATGCAAAAGGCTTGAAGAATTTTAATGGGATTGGTGGTAACGCGGCCGTAGATGCAATAGAAGTAAGAGAAAAATTTAAAAATTATTTTAAATCCGTAGAAGGTTCCGTCGAGTTGCAATTAAGGAAAGTTCGAGAAGAGAGAATATTTAATTAAAAATTTCACCAACCATGGTACCTAATACTGTTGTAAAGTAATAACGTAACCATTACCTACATGCCTAATACATGGGCATGAAAGGTACAATAAAATTATTACCATTTTTTTTTTTTTTGGCATATAAAATATGGTTCATCCTCCGATTTCTTTGCATAAATCTACTAATTAGTGAATATTCTTTCACATTATATTAAAAAAATTGTAAAAATCGCATTCCATTATATGACACCATACCCGAAAACAACAATAAACTTCCCCATTTACCTTTTTGTTTTATTTTTTCACCGATTTCTTCCCAAATATTTTGACGTCTCTGTTGGTTACTGTAGTGCTTATGTTTTAAATTATAAATTTCTTTGTACTGTTGTACCAACGTTAATAATCACTCATCATCCATTTTTAATTTCTGCAATATTTACTGATTTAATTATAAAATACGACTACTGCTGGTGGCCGATTCCTGTCGCGACCTGTCACCCATTTAGGCGGATTTCCGTATGTCGTCACCGACACGCACCGCATTGCCGGATTTCATTCTCTCTCGGATATTCTAGGCGGAATTCCTACGATGCGATGCGGACGATGCGAACAAGTGTACCTTTCTCCAATGAAAATAATGTAATTAATTATTTTTGTCCGATCCGATCGTCCGATGCGTCCGTCCGATGCGAATAAATGGGCGCGTACCTTTAAAGATCCATTTTAATGCACATAATCATCAAAATATTGTCTTTTGACAATTTTTCGAACATCGTTGTTAACCTAGCATAACACGTCAAATTAAGAAAAGTTAAAATTTAACAAAGATGCCCATGAAAGCTGTGTTGCAAAATGACATTTCGTAAATTCCTACTCAAAATGTAAAATGGATTATTTACTATATTTTATACAAATAAATACATTTTAAACTTTTTTCTTGACATTTTAAATAATTACACATATAAGGTTTTAAATATACACCATTTAAGTAATGTTATGTGTTGTGGTGTATTATTGAGTGAATAAATATGTCAAATTTACAAATATAAATAAAACCCACGTAAAAGAAAAAGAAAATAACAAAAAAACCGGTGATAACCAAGTAATATGTTAATAGTTTAAATAGATTTATTCTCTTTTTAATTACGCTTTAAAAGTCATAAATCCAAAAGTAGTCATATTATCTGTGAAAAGAAATGGGATGAATTCCACTACATATTGATATATCTGGCAACACTGTGTTATCTTGGTTTCATTTGATCCCGATTGATATGAGCGCCCTCTATTCTTTTCTAATAGAAATGCTGTAATTTAAACCCGTTTTTTCAAAATAGTCCCGTTGTCGTTTACACACCTTCCTTTAGGTCACCATACTCTTGACAACAATTGCTTTATATTGTGCTATGTAAATTTCTAATTTTCAAAAGTCCCCCAATTAAACTGGGAAATAGAATAAATTTGGCAGCATTATGGCTGTTAAGCGTGACAAAAATTGGATTTGCGTGAGGCGCTGACATTTGACATACGGCGAAAAGACAAAATCAAAACATTGTGGAAAGAAAAGAAATTAGTTAGAAAATCGGGAAAACTCAAAAATAAATGGTTTAGGATCCCGTAAAGTAAGTAGTGTTGTGTAATTTTTGGTATTTACAACCAGATTTATATTGATAAAATTATCCACCCAAAATTGATAACCTTAAATTATTACGGGGATATTTTTATTACAAATGCTTCTTTTATTTTTAGATTAATATAATAAAGCGGTCTAAAAGTTAGGAAAACCACACTAAGGATGTTTTACGACCGTTTTTCCACTGGGTGTCTCGAAGCTAAAGTCCAAAAGAAATAAGAATTTAGTCCTGTACGAATGTGAACAATTGAGAAAACTAGCTGAAAACCTAGCGAAATAAGAAACATCAACACCTTACTAAACGAATTTTATTATGTTTGACAGGTAGGTCGACGTAGTTTTAATATTTAGTTAGTTAATTTTTACTTAAACTTGAATAAACCAATGTAATTTAACCCAAAAAGAAATTCCTTAATGAAATTTATACTTTTAGAACAATAGATTTAATTAAATGCTTTTTTATCTCTTTTAGACACTACTGCAGATTTTTCCAATCCAGTACTTAAAACCAGAAAACAAGCCACAAAAAGCGATTTTTGTTCCCAACATAAACAGAAAGAACCTTATCGAAGAAAAAGAAAGTTTGATCAAACTATTGCATAATAAAAGTTGAGTTACGACATAGAATGTCAAACATTGGATAAAAGTATGTGATAATGCCTAATATAATTTAAATATAACTCATAATTGTGTAATAAAAGTAAGTATATGTATTTTATTTGAAATAAACAATTTATTCACAGCTATTTTGTCTCTTAATAAGTTCTTGCCCATGTAGATTAGGAAAATTTTAGGTCTTATGGTAGTAATGGCAAAATGACACGTTACAATTTTTAAAAATATAGTTAGGACGTTTTAACTAAGGACGGCAGTTTGCGAGTGTTGCAATAATTTGGGAATTTAAAGGTAAATTATTTAAACAAATTACCAAAAAATTCTTTATCCAATTTTATAATTTACACACATGTTTTTAAGTTTACTTACAATTCAATGATTTTTGTTGGGTACACACCAAAAATCTATCTAGAAAGAATGGGACCGCTTCGGTCCTGGTTGCGGGGTATAGCGAGCTGACCTATTGACCATTAAAAACTGACCGGACGCCTAAAACAAAATAAAGAAACACCCCCATTGTTTCACGCGACCGGCCAGTTCAATCGGGGTCAATAGGGCTAAACAGGGGCACTATATCCCGGGACCAGGAACGAAGCGATTCAATTATTTCCAGATATACTTTTGATGTGTACCCAACAAAAATACTATTAAATAAATGAATTTGCCAATCCAAATAGAGCATATCTACAATTTCCTAACAATATTTAAAGGTTAAATTAACTTATATATATATATATATATATATATATATATATATATATATATATATATATATATATATATATATTTATATTTATATATACACACACGGTCTGTGGCTGGATAACCATAGGGTTTTTAAAAAAGTAAATACTGAAACATATACAGGTCGTATAAGGCCACAGTATAAAATTATTTTACTCTATACAAGATGTCTCAAAAAAGTGTGACGTATCAAAGTTATATTTTTTTAAACGGAACACCCTAATTATTTTGGTTTGTTAATAGTACCAAATGTCTAATTTTATTCGTTTTTGTGATATTTGATTTTTTTCAAAATGCAGGGGTGCAATTAAATTAATTTTATTTTAGCAATATAAACTTCTTAAACTTTAAAATTTGTTACAAGATTAGAAAAAGTCTGCCTTATCATACGTAGGTCATATCAAGATCATAGATTATACAGGGTGATCAAAAAATAATTTCAAGTTTTTAGAAAATCACATAGCAATATCTCTCTTATTTTAAATGGAACACCCTGTATTTTTTAAACCACATGATGACAAACCAAATGCTCTTTCAAATGGTGTATAGGTTGCCTATACCTATCTTTTATAATTTTTAAGTAAATTCCGTTTTAACATATTTTTATTCCCAATGTCTATTTAAATGTAAGTAGGCTGTGATATAGCTATGCCTATTTACTAAGCCGTTATTGCAAAATGTGAATTTGTTAGAAAAAAGCACAAAATTAAAAGATTTTGTATTATCTGTCACTATTTTTAAAATTCACAGAAAAAAATTATTAGTTGCTTATAATGCTACTTCCAATAACACTTATTTTAGCTGAATGTGGTAATGATAAAACTTGTGTTTTTAAACAATCCTAATAACGCCTCTGGTCAGTTATGATGACATTCTGTGACCTATAACTCGTTTCTTCCATTATCCGTAACCACTGTGTCAAATTTTTTAAAGCAACTACTAAGGTTATCAGATGGTTTCTCCCGGAATATTTTTCAGGATTAACTCTAGACTAAAATAAACCATTTTTTTCACATCCTACCAGTATTATATCATCTTGTTGTTGTAGAAGAAGGGTTTTTATTTAAAATCATTGAAATTTCTTTTAAACTGACTTAAACACTAGTAATCAATAAATGGTCGTTGTTATTTTCTTAAGAAAAATAATAATGGCTGCTATGTCACAGCCAACTTTAATTTAAATAAACATTTGGAGTAAAAATTTGTAAAAACAGATTTTACTAAAAAGCACAAAAGATAGGTATAGGCAACCTATACACCATTTTTGAAAGAGTATTTTATTTGTCATCATGTAACGTAAAAAAATACAGGGTGTTTCATTTAAAATAAGAGAGATATGGCTATTTGATTTTCTGAAAAATTTAAATTATTTTTTGATCACCCTGTACAATATTTGATCTTGATTTGACCTACGTATAATATGGCAGACTTTTTTAAATCTTGTTACACATTTTAAAGTTTAAAGTGTTAAAAGTGTTAAAGTAAAATCAATTTAATTTTACCTCTGCATTTTTAAAAAATCAAATATCACAAAAACGAATAAAATTAGACACTTAGTACTATAAACAAACTTGAGTTATTTTTTAAAGTAGAATCAAAAACCGTCATAAAAAATAGGGTGTTCCATTTAAAAAAATATAACTTTGATACGTCACCCTTTTTTGATATATATATATATATATATATATATATATATATATATATATATATATATATATATATATATATATATATTATATATATATATAAGAAAGTAATTTTCTTGAGCCTTAGAATAAACAATTTAATAAGAGTTTTAAATTCTTGGGCATAGAGGCTCCTAAATGACAAAAGAAAAGAAAACAAATACATAACCTGGTAGAAACGACTACTTGGCTGGTTACTTTAAAATTACGGAGTCTCCAAATAAATGGATGACCCCGGGTCGCAATGAAGACGGTGACACGTGTTTCATCCTTGTTGGGAATCATCACAACCGCTGTACATTGCTGACAACTTGGCTATGTTTTCTAGTCGCTAAACATAATTCCTGTCGGAACTAAGGAAGTAAGTTCAGCGGCCAGAGCCATCTCGCCAAGCAATTAAATAGTCGTGGTTATTGTTTATGAACCCAACGTATCCTTGATATTAATTAAATTTGTTATACGGGGGTTTTTAGGGCGCTGATCACGAATCTCATAGTTATTTTTGTACCAGGGGCGTAAAATAGCGCGTAAAGTTGTTTCCTAAGCTCCGCGAGGGCAACAATCAGCTGTGGGCTTAAAAGTGCTTTACGCCAGAGATGCAAACAATATTTTTGTACGACTGAAATTAATATACAAGCATTCTCTGTAGTTGGAAAAAAAATTGGCAGCTTTTAATGTTTCAAATAGTAATCAGTATACTTTTAACATAAGTTTAATTAAATAAATTGTTGTTTTACCAAAAAAAAAAAAAAATGAAGCATTATTTTATTTTAATAATGTTTTATAAATGTATAAATAATGCGGGCGTTTTTGATACTTTTTTACGTAATTCTTGATTTTAATATTTTATTTCCACCTTTTAAAAACATAATTTTTAAGTAATTTTCATCACAGTAGTCACTGCGGCACCAAATTAAAGCTTTACAATTTTATGAAAAAAATTAATAAAACAAATAGTAAAAATGGGTTATTAAGGTTTTCAAGAGAAATGCTTTAAGCCGTAATCAAGAATTGTTGCATAAAGAAGGGGAGACATAGTAAAAATAAGATACATTTGCGCCCCATAAAATCCCCGTATACCAATTATCATTAAAATCTGCGTAGCGTCCGGTTTTTAAACAATAACTATATTATGTAGTTTTTAGTATTTGCTTTAGGGCACTTTTATTATAATTTGAAGGGTACAGGGGAAAAATCCAGTCATCGCATTTCTGGACGAAACTGAACTAGACAAACCATTCGCTACAATTAAAGGTGTACAATTCAAATCTAAATTTGGTTTTGATGAAAAAGCTTACCAGTGCATTAAAAGTAAGGTGAAATATTTTGCGCGTGTTCAGAACAACCCTGTCGTTGCTTTATGTCTCGCGCCAGGTAGAACGATTACCAACGGCGTCGGCAAGATATAATTTGCTTTTCTTTGGTCCTTGGACACTTTCTATATGCCTATAATTCTTACTAGCATTGTTCAAAATTATTTACATTTTCGATTTTAATAAGTAAACTTTAATTTGACTTTTTCTCAAAATGCACTTATATGCAATGACGGGCTTCTTCCCATGTCTCCTTCATTTATTATTAAAAAATTATGTTTTAAAAATATATCCAACGTTTTGTATTAATTTAAAAAAGATCCTTTTTAAAGTCACTTTGTACATCCATCAATCCATACGTATTTTTGTTAGTCTCCAAAAGTACTTGTTAGAAAATGGCACTTTTTTTTATGTTACTAATACATAAGATTTAATTATCGAATATAAATTACAAGTCTTAAAATAGACAGGTAATAACTATCGTAACTATTAAAACAAAATGATTTATAAAGTACGCTTTAACCAAGTTTTCGTATAAATTATTTGTTAGATCTAGTTAAGTAGCTCCATAATTAAGCTTTATTATAACTCGTTCGTTATTAGAGGTGCGTATTATGTAGTAACTTAAACAATAAATTATGTTATAAAGATACATTTTGAAAAAGATGTTTTGAATTATAATATAGAAATAAACAAAAAAATTATTAAAATTTAAATTATTGTATGTGTTACGGGCAAAGTGATTAACTGGGCATTATTTTTAAGAACCGGCCATTTTTATTAATGCCCATGAGCGACGGGAAAGGTGAATAATTTTTCCTTTAACCGGCAATTATTAATTATGCCCGATGGCCCGTGGTCCAAGTAATAAGTCAGTATTTGAGATAGCTTGAATTTATTACTTGGACCGGGCAGTTTAAATAACGCCCAATTTGCAGGGCCCTGTCACTAAAATTGCCAATACGGCAACATGAGCCAGGGGTGCGAGGTGAAAAATTCATAAATTATAATTAAGGAAGGGAAAAACACTTAGTTATTTTCTCGCGATAAGTATTATTTATTTTTAACCAAAGTGTAAGTGACAAAAGACAAGATCGCAGGCAAAACTCCGGAGAAATATCAGCGATTGTCGAGGGATAACATAGTGAAAATCAGAACAGTTTAAAAATTAATCGTATCAGTAAAAAATTACAGAGAACCAGGTCAATATTACTGTTATTTGAAAGAAACATTCAATATTATTCACGAATCTCACATTTCTATGGGGCATGAAGGTAGAAATAGCATGATTAAAGAGCTCCAACCGAAGAACAAACATATTTCTAAAGAGTTTGTGGCGTTGTATTTGGCTTTGTATAAACCATATCAAAAAAAAAAAAAAAGGTGTTCCAAAAAAGGGCTAGTGGTTAAGCCTATAAAAAGTAGTGAATTTAACTCACATGCAAACACAAGCAGACAATGATTTTAAGTTCGTTATAATGTATCAAGACGAACTCACCAAGTTTGTGATTCTTAGACCATTAAAAACAAAACGTACCAAAAAAGTCGCGTATCAATAATTGGGGCTTCATGCATTTTTCACAGTGATAATGGCGGGGAATTCGTAAATAAAGATACTGTCGAACAATGCCAAATGTAGTAAGATCCCAAAATTGTACACGGCAAACCCCATCATAGCCAATCTTAAGGTTTAGTAGAAAGCAAATCAGGATATAGAAAAGATGGTGTTTACATGGTTGAAGACAAATAAAACCACAAAATGGTCGAATGGGTTAAAATTCGTACAGTTCATGAAAAATGAAGCTTATCACTTCGGCATAAATCGCAGTCCTTACGAAGCAATGTTTGGCTGCAAACCCAAAGTAGGTTTAAAATTAGTCTTGCCAATATTTGACAGGTTAAGGTGATTTCGGTAAAGGTCAAAACGCAATTTTGGACAGAGCGGAAGATGCTTTACACGAAGACAGCGATAACATAGATAAAAACTTAGCCGCTGTTACTGGTTGTATTTCTGTTACGATTGAACCTGAACCCCCTTCTAAACTGGAGCAACAATCTGACGATATTTAACCAAAAAATCAGCAATATATTACTTTTAAAGAAAAAATATCATATGTTTTTTATAATTGTCTAGTTTCGCATCTTTCTGATAATGTGTATATTTAGTCCCAGAAAAGTCCGTCGAGCCGTATATCCCACGGATAACCGCGATAGTTTCTAAAATTCAAATGTAAATAGCGTAGTGTGTACTTGGAGTTTTATTTTCGATGGTTTTACAGCGTATCTCAAAAACCGTAAGGAATATCGAAAATCTAATATAGGACTCTCGATCTCTTTTTTTTAAAACAACTGTAATGAAAACAGTTTATTACTATTGCAAATTATCTCGGAGCTACAGGGTGATTTTCAGATTTTGCCTATTTTTATAACTTTACTTAACTCGCTTGCTATTATAGCTATGAAAAAAAACTTTAAAAAGTTCTTTGTGTATTCTTTTCCGTACAATATTGTGATGTGGTTTTTTATGTTGCGCCGTTTTTAAGAAAATTACCCAACTTATGTTTATTCTTATGGAACACACTGTATATTTTTATTTGTGTTTTGTAGGCTTTCTTAGAGCTTTTTAAAAATATATATAAGTGGGTATTTTAAATTTTAAATTTTATCAAAAACAGGCATTTTTCGAAAATTGGGTTTTTTATAGAAGACAGAAAATAACAAAACACTATTTTTTATTGCCTTTTTTTTTTTTGATCTAGCTACCCCTATAAAATAACTTAATAAAAATCAACTTTAATATTTTTAAGTTATTTTAATTGACTTACATCCTTCAGCTCAAAAAATATGGCTTCATTATATTAAGCTCTATTACAGAAAACAAATGTTATATTTTTACCAACTGAAAATAAAATAAATATGTTTTATAATAAGTACTTATTTTATTTCAATTTTGTAAATATTGTTTTCTTTTCTGTAATTACTTTTCTATAATAAACACATATTTTTTAAAGTTGTCTATTATTGTTATGTTATTTATTATTAGTATAATGCAAGTAGTCAAGCTGTTCAAGAAAAACTGCATAATATTTATTTTTTAAAGCTTAGGTAAGTTAATTAAAATAAAGGTTGATTTTTCATAAAATATCTATTTGAGTAAGTTAACCAAAAAAAATGGTATCGAAAAATAATGTTTTGTTATTTTTTGTCATGGCCTACTATAAAAAGCCAAATTTTTGGAAAATGCTTATTTTCAGTAAAATTTAATATAATAAATACATAATAGTGTATATTTTTAAAAAGCTCAAAGAGAGCTTAATAAAGCTAAATAAAAATATACAGGGTGTTTTATAAGAAAAAACATAGGTTGGATAATTTTTTCAAAAACTGCCAAACGTAGAAAAAAAACTAATTACATTACAAAATTCCACGCAAAATACTACCGAATAGCAAACGAGTTGTAAAAATAGGCAAAATCTGAAAATAACCCTATAGCTCCGAGGTGGATCGCAATAGCCATAAACTGTTTTCACTACAGTTGTTTTCTCAGAAAAAGAGATTGAAAATCGTTTATTAGAATTTTAATATTTCTTACGGTTTTCGAGATACCCTATAAAACTATCAAAAATGAAACACCCTGTACACTTTCGAAAGTTAGTATTTTCGGTAAATGATTGCGATAGATCATTATTTTCTTCCACAGTTGTTTATACAATTTTGTTCTATTTTTAATAATAAAAGTAATTTACTCTAGGTCATATTTTTTAGTTATAACTTGTCTTGTATATAACCAATCGGATTAAAATTTTGTATTTTTAGTTTTAAACCAGGCGACTAGTTTTTTGAATCTACGACAAGTCGACGAGGCAAATATGGCGCGTTTAGAATTCGACGCAGACACAACTGATCGCACAAATTAACAAATGAAATAGAGCAATATTTTTGTAAAATATTAAAATAATCATTATATTTTGGGCAAAATCGATCGTTTCATCCGTAACTATAATAGAGACACAGATATAGGCTTCGATATTTCTTACGGTTTTTGAGATATTACAGCGTATCTACCATCGAAAATATAACACACTGTACAGTGTACACACTACGCTATTTACAATTGAATTTTAGAAACTATCGCGGTTATCCGTGGGATATACGGCTCGACGGACTTTTCTGGGACTTAATATACGCATTATCAGAAAGATGCGAAACTAGACAATTATAAAAAAATATATTATATTTTTTCTTTTAAAGTAATATATTTGTAAATAAATGGTAAAACTAGCAGGTAATTAAACAAAAGAGTTTTTAGTAATATGAAGTTTTATTAGTACTATTGTTGAAGAGGGACATAACGTAATTTTATAAAACGTCCCGTGGAACCAACTAAAAGCAATTCGACGCCGACACAATTTATCGCACAAATTAACAAATGAAATGTAACAATAAATTTGTAAAAGCATATTATAATCATTATATTTTGGCCAAAATCAATCGTTTCATCCGTAACTATAATAGAGACACAGTTATAGGCTTCGATATTCCTTACGGTTTTTGAGATATTACAGCGCATCTACCATCGAAAATATAACACCCTGTACAGTGTACACACTACGCTATTTACATTTGAATTTTAGAAACTATCGCGGTTGTCCGTGGGATATACGGCTAGACGGACTTTTTGAGACTAAATATACACATTATCAGAAAGATGCGAAACTAGACAATTATAAAAAATATTATATATTTTTTTGTTTCATCCGTAACTATAATAGAAACACACATATAGCCTCATCTGACTTACAATTTTTTACAACACAATTCTTGTATATTTGTAATCCAACTTTCACATTTTAATGTTTTCAAACTTTTTAAAATATTAAAAAATTCTAATTTAAATTTTATTAAACAATAATATTTTTTGTCGAAAGTAACATAATGTACGTGTATACCAAAAAATGTTAATATTTTGAGTTTTTACTTTTTTATTTAATTGTATATATTTTTTAGTGTATTTATTAAAAGCTTGTAAAAAAGAAAAAATGGACCTTTAGCAAGCTTTTTTAATAAAAAATAAACAAATATATAAGATGACGGTTAAAAATTTTCAATTTATATTTTTTAAGTAAGTTTTCATAATAACGGCTGAATATTTATTTATAAAAAAACGGGATATTTAGAAAAGTTCAAGGTATATTTTTTTTAAATTTCAGCTTAATCAAAACATTTTGGTAAGAAATTAAAATTGAAAACCAAGTAAAGAGTTTTTCGAACTTTAATAAAAAAATTGAGGTAATGGTAAAAATCGTTATTACGTTAGTTGTAGGTTTTTCTTACTGTCGAAAACTATTGTATTTTTTTAAATTAGATAAGTTCTTTAATTGGAAGGTGTAAAAAATAAATCATTTTTACCCTTAAAAACCATCCTCTCTCCCTTTAAACCCTAAAGGATTATTTTGGTCTGGACTATTTTTTCTTATATAATTATGATGCATTTAAAAATAGTGTACCATTAGTTTGTTGTTTAGGATTTTTTTGCAATCAGGTATTTTGTCTGAACTACATGTAATATTAAAGTAAATAAAAATTTAAGGCCACGCAAAAGTTGGGTAATTAATAAAGTACTAAACTTGCTTAAAATATAACCTCTGCATTTTCTACCGTTTACAAAATTTCAGTGGTGGGTTTTGGACTAAAAGTTTTTATGTAAGGGGTCTAGTTTTAAACGTACAGTCTTTAATATCAGATTTTTATTTTATATTCAATAAAAAATGTACAAAGAACCCACACAGTGGATGTTTTGAATTTTTTAAATTTAAACATTTTACTATAGACGCAGTCAGTTCCTAAAAAGTATTTTTTTTACTTCAGTTCTCAAAAACCCAATATTGGATCATATATATCACTGTTAAATTAAAAAGTAAAAATGGAGATTGTCCACTTTAAAACCAGATCCCTTATGTTTTCTTTTTTAAAAGATATATTTTAAATATATTTGTATTGTTTATAAAACATAAAACGCATTTTTTAAATTTGTTAGTTTTTTTAACAAATAGAGAGTATTTTTTATTTAAACTTTAAGGGGAAAAATTTATGTCATTTTCCAAAAACTGGTGAAATGAACATAGTCCAAAGTAGCTTTGTTTTGGAAACACAGCATGTTAAATTTTAAGAAAATAATCGTTATAAATGTCTAAAATATCCCCAAACCGATTTGGTTTAAATTTTCTACAGTTGTATATGAATATTATAATCATTATAAATGTCTAAAATATCCCCAAACCGATTTGGTTTAAATTTTCTACAGTTGTTTAAAGTAGTTGGGCGTATGTTAAGCCCTAACTAGATTTTAAAAAAATATGTACAAAAACGTCTTAGTGGGCAACATAGCTCCTTTATTTAAATACGCCCCCGACTTTTTCATAATTCTACGAAATAATTGACGAAGGTCTAAAATAAATTGTTACTAGGCAATCAAATGTCAATAACTGTCAGAATAATTTTTCGATATTTAAGCACCTCAAATATTTTCATTACTTTTTATTTAAAAGTTAGGTAAATAGGAGAAATATAAGAGTTTAGTCCCTATTTTTTGAACTATTCGACAATCCAGGGCTACATATTTTGATGTACTGATTTACCTGCAACATTGTGAATGCAAATTATTCGTGCAGCGTAAGTTGTTTAAAACAATTCTGAATGTTAAGTGCTCTTTTGTGATTTTAATATACGATAACTGTGAAGTGTTAGTTTAGTTAATATACGTCGTTATTGAAAATATATGCCGAAACGATATACAGAAGCCGAACAAGCTGTTATTTTAAAGATGGTAAGGTAAGGAAGAAAAAGAAGGTAAGCTCTATTACCCCTATTATATATTATTTAATATAAGTTACAAATATTTTAATTTCCATGAGTTTAATGTTTTATAAATTAAATTAGGCAGGTTGATAAATATTCTAACGTCAAAATTAAAACGTCATTTTTTTGGTGTAAAATATGTTACAATATACGACGTGCCCTAATTTTGATATGACGTCACATAATGTGACGAAACATTGAACATCTTTTTAAAAATCTATACTTCGTTTTTTGGGTAATAACGAAGTAACCAATAACGGACACTTATTTTG
>JACEGR010010021.1:0-21717 GCA_014170235.1 Listronotus bonariensis
TTTTCTTCGAGCGGTATTGCTGTGGTAATGAATAGTAAATTGGTTTAAACATTAAACATGCGTTTTTTCTGAGGTGTTATTTAGGTCATTATTATCGCGCCACGAGGCGTTACGAAACAATACCATCACTGTTGCACGAGGTACGACACATATTGCACACACGTATGGCACTCAGCACTGTTTCGCCTGGGATATTGAATGTTCAGATCTTCTCATTATGCATCGATCTCTTACTGAATCAATTAATAAGATTATCATCACTGTCAACCCCAAAAGTTCAATAACAACCCCAGAAAGCCAGAATTTCAAAGTTCAGGCTCACAAGATCTCAGCCAGCACAATCAAACAATTTCTCCTTCGACACGTAAAACAAAGTTCTTTCTGCCAGTCGAGCAAATTCTTGTCCTTTATGAAAACATAAGTAGTGAATTTTTGTGCCAGTTCTTCACCACTAACTTTGGAAAGATTTGTTCATTTCAGCGCCAAAAGGTCCATTTGCTTCGCAGCCGCCAATTACCCCTGACTTCTCCGTAAATCACTCACCTGTTACCTGAAGTTCTCAAAATGCCTGATATTATTTTTTATAAAGAATATTACTCTTCCCCTTCCAACAAAAGAATGTTCAGCTGATATATACATGCTAAATGCCTTAAAAATGCCCAGAATCCTGCACCGTCCAATCAGCTCTCATCACGTGTGGGCTCGCCTGAGCAGCCGGGAGGCCGCACGTCCCAGCTTCCCAAGAAAGGATCTAACAAGCCCATCTAATATAGACATACCTTCACAGTTTCTTGTAGTACTGGAAAATTAATTTGTTCACAAAGTTCTGGTACTTGAAAACACACAGCAAGGATCTTCGTCACAAAAGATCTTGCCAGCAGACTTCTCCTTCGTATCACACCGTCAGAAGTCCTAGGTAAACAGACGGATATATCCAAAGCTTTTGACCAGGCCGCACTTCTTAATAAACTCCTTCCTGGCTGGTCATCCAACCGTACTGGCCTTCATCTATCGATCGACGTATCAAAGTTATTGTGGACGGCCACCAGCTGGAGTTCTCAGGGTTTCACCAACATTGCTCTCTCTTCACATCGTTCCATCTTCTCTCGTCCACAACTCACTCATTCTCGCGTTTTGCCACGACGACTTCACTCCAGCCAGGCAATACTCATGACGTGCCAGATCTTAATTTAATACGGATTATTGCACTCGTCCATTTTTGCATCAAAATATGAATACATTTTACAAAGAGTCGTCAGTCACCACGCCTATGAGCGGCCATTGGTATAGCACACCACCTGGGCAAACAATATTCTGGAAAGTAACTAACTGGCATAAACACAATACACGGTACAAAAGCTTGATTTCTTCGAGCAAAGTATTTTCCGTTTGGCTTGCTAGTGTCTTAGCAGTGTCTCTAGCTCCTCGAATATTGCTCATCTGTGGGTATGGCGTCTCACCTCTGAAAGCATTTGACTTGTCGCCAGCATACTCGTCTCACACGATCCTTCGCTCTTCTGACGTCGGGTCGCGGGCTTACCTACCTGCAATTACCGGCTTCGCCTCCGCCATTGACCGTATAGTTCCCCATCGGTTTGGCCTCGGAAGTCCCCAGCGCATCTCTACAACAGGTCTTGCACCAGCATAGAGCCTTCAGATTATCAGGATTCGCGAGGTTTTTCCCCCCAAATTGGGCATGAAACAAACAAATTCCCACTGAACCACGGCAATGCCAGTATTTGCTTTCAGTCTCGTGGCTCTGTCCGCTGATGTTTAAGAATAGGCGGTAAATACCTCTCTGACGTCATTGTAAACCCAGACACAATATTGGAAAAGAGTTTTTATAGAGAAATGGTTTGTATTTAAAATAATAGTGGTAACTGAAAGCAGTGTGTGATAATGACAAAATGAACACGTACAGAAAACAAAATGGGGGAAATAACATCCTGTAAGCCGTCATTTACAAAGCTGACCATTTATTACATTAAAACAAAATTTCTAAATTAACCAAAGGACTTTATGCCTATCCACATTGTAAATTAAATAAAGTTACTGATTGCTTTATTATCATTTTTTACTTCAAAACAGATTTCTTGTAATTAATGGCATATCGCAAGATGCCACTTCGTTAGGTAATTATTGCACATATTTAAGTTATTCCTTATATATAGATACCCGAAATGCTATCGTATTAATACGGGTAAATCTGCAAAGAACATTGTATTGCGTAAACTCCTTGTGCCAGAACAGGACAATACACCTTGGCCGGTTTTCAGTGGTACTCTCTGCCAAGTTCTTTATTCAGAGCTTGCCGAAAGTTTTGAAACACTGATATTATGTCTATTTGCCCGGATTACCATAATACGCATCATGCATATGCTCAAAGCAAGCCTTAAAAGATAAGTAAAACCAATTTTACTATAACCACTGAAAATAAACAAGCCCATACAGTAAGCCGCAATTTTTCATAAGCATGTAAAATGAGTTTGGCACTTCGTAGTCAGGTGAAAGAGACCTTCGTTGTCGTTCCCTCACTTAAGAGCTATAAAATACGTATTTGAAAAAATGTTTCTTCCGTGCTCTGCTCACTGTCGCTTTGTATATTAATTCTATGCTGCAAAGTTATTAATAGCTTTACAGATTAGCAAAGACAACCGACTTTTGCATTACTAGACGTAGAAAAATAGTGTTATTACTGCCTGACTGTGTAAATTTCGTCGTTTCTGTACTTCAATTTACCATTGCCAGCAACTGCGTGTCTGAGTCATTATTCGGTAACAAAATAAATATTTGCTTTGGGAAAACCACTGTAACCACCACACGCGCCACTTTCGCTCAAATTACTAGAATGCTTTTCATCGTGCAGCTTTACCGCGTACCTGAAAAAGCAAAGCTCAGTTATTTCACATTTCCGATCGCATAGCAGATAAAACACTACTGAAGCAAACGTAATACTATACTGATCAATACAACGAAAATATATAACGCATCAGGTGGTGTATTGGCGAGCAGTCACAGTTTATCATTGCAATTGCGCCCAGCGGAACGGTTACTACACGTCAAATCTCAGTTTAGCGTCGTTTATCAAAAAGAAAGGTTTGTACCTTAAAAGAATTCCCAAATATATAGGTAATACATGACCGAAACTTAAACAAAGAAAGCCATGAAATAAAATGTAGAAAAGTTCAGACTTTTTTTTGCTTAATTAGCATTTGATGATTTACGATATTCGGTTTAACTTCTAAATAAATAACCGTTTTTCGAACTAGGCAGCTTCTTATTTTGCAAACATGTTTTTTTACTTTATAACTTAATCTTTTTAACTCAAGAGCATGCGTTTGATTTAAATACTTCACTCTTATTGTGGTGTCCGGACTGAATAGGTTAAAAACTTAAAAAAGACAGTTATTAATATGAGGTTGTTAAAACTTAAATCTTTCTTAAAGTTTTTCATAGTCCTGCACATAGACGTACTCAAGCCTAAACGAAATCAAATAGCCGGGTTTACACAACTTTATATCGAAAACCTTATATATAATTTTGCATTTATAACTTTTTACTATATAGTTTAACTATTGGTTCTAGGTAAACAAAGTCAGAGTCTCAAATTTGTCAAATGCTAGCAGACATACTGCTGCCTAATATCGTATCTAAAATATCACAGAGAAATAAATACACAAAATAACAAAATTTCACCTAACTATTTAAAAACAACAATACATTGACAGAACAATAAAATAAATACAAATCGTTAAAATCAAAAGAAGAAGAATGAAAGCTGCGGTTAATACAGTAGGCAATGGTTGTTGCTGCTTTCAGCCTGACAACATTATTCAATTCTTACCAAATTCCTTCATAGTCGGGTATGCAGTTTTTATCCTCTTTATGTATACACTATTCAACTTTACTATTCGATGAAAGTTGAAGCAGTCATTGCCACTGGCGCCGCACAACGGTTTCCTGAACACAATAATAAAATTTATTTCAAATTTCTTAATTAATATAAATTGTCCATAATATATCAAATACTCAACAACCAAAGAAATTTGTAACTCGTTCATGACCTTGGCGGTGATTATCACGGGTCAGTTCTTTAAACCATGGCCGGGATTTCTACCGTGCCAGGACGGACACCATAAACATTTGCAGATCAACTTAAATTCATGTAGTACATCGGGAGATCAGTTCATGTTACAAAGTCAGGTGAAAATGTCTGAGAAGAGTAGAGAAGACATAGTCATATTTAAAGAATGTACATCTGCTTGTTCTGTCAAGAGACGTGCGCCAGCGTCGGCCTAAAAGGAGCCATTTTGCGAGTGCACGCATTAATATTTTAATAGTTATTGAGCCAGTGAAGAACACATTTTTATTTATTTTGTATTCAATTAAATAATAGTTTCAAAATGTATTTTTTATTTGAATATTTGTCTGTAGTCGTAAATATCCTCATGTATCATCCCGAGTAGCCTATTATGCGCTACCATTGTAGAAGTCTCAGCAGCCTGACACCGCTGACTGCCTGTCCCACTGCATAGCTTGTCTCCAAATAGATCGTCAACAGCTGTGCGCTTTTTCAGAGCTTACTGCTCTTTTGCAGGAGGTGTTATTGATACAGCGTCAGCTTTAAAATATTTCAGTAACATTACAATATTTTTGCCTTAAAATAAAGGGGATCTAGGGAAAACGTATTTGTAAGGTATCAACTCCTTATTTCAAAAAATAAAACGATTTTACCCAAAATCTATATTTTTCAAAAACATGCAATGAGAAACACACGCTTCTGTTATTTTTCAAAATTTCTATGAAATACAATAATATTGCGGTTTTTCAGGCTTCCTCATTCTCAAAAATAGTATTAGGAACACAAATATTTGTTATTCTTTAGCATAAATATTTTAAATTTTTGTTTAGGTGCAGTGATGAGTGACTTAGGAAACATATTTGTAAGGTGTTAACTTCTGAAAATACGTTAGAAGAACAGTGGCTTGTAAACATTTTGGCTCATACAGACACATGCACGATTTTTAGAAAAGCGAAATTAGGCTTTGTAATTGGGAATATACTTTGTAAGAAGTTTTAGTTCTAATTTTAAATATTATCGAGGGTTAAAAGAAGAAAGTATACTGCATGTACTGAAACCAAAAATATATATTTTTTAATTCTGACATACGTATACTCTTCTTTTTTAGCCCTCGGCTAATATTTTAAAAAATTAGGCTAAAACCCTTACAAATTATATTTAATTATGTTTCCTAAGCCCTAATTTCTGCTTTTACACAAAAAATCGTACATATTGTCTGTACTGAAACCAAAATGTTTATTTTTAAGCCACACTGTTCTTCTAACTTTAATATTTTCAAAGTTAGGATTGCTACCTTACAAATATGTTTCCTAAGTCCTTATCGCACTTTAAACAAAAATTTAAAATATTTATGCTAAGAATAACAAATATTTGTGTTCTAATACTATTTTTGAAAATAAGGAAGCCAGAAAACCGCAATATTATTGTATTTCACAGAAATTTTGAAAAATAACAAATGTGTTTCTCATGCATGTTTTTGAAAAATAAGATTTTGGGTAAATCGTTTTTATTTTTTGAAATAAGGGTTGATACCTTACAAATACGTTTTCCTAAGTCCTTATTTTAAAACAAAAAATATTGTATGTACTGAAATATTTTAAAACTGACCTTTATCAATAACACCTCCACAAAAAGGACTAAGTGCTCTGAAAATTTTAGCTTGTGACGTCACGTATTTGGGCCTATGCTATTTGGAACTAAGATATGGGTGGGACGCTTGCGGGTGGAAGGGTGATCGCCATCCCGGCGAAATTGGTTGCAGATTTGCTAGACTTCTACAATAGTAGCGCATATTAGAATACTCGTGATAAAACAGGGATGGCCGCATTTTAGTTAAATAATATTCAAATAAAAATACATTTTAATTTATTATTTAATTAATTTTAAAATAAATAAAAATGTGTTCTTCACTGAAGTAACTATTTCTACTAAAATTATTAATGCCTTGTTCTTGCACTCACCCAAAATAATACTTTCCTTATTTTAGAGCCGGCAACAGCGCATCGCCTGACAAAACAAACGAATAGTTACATTCTTTTAAATTGGGAAGGTCAGTGCGGTATGACCTTATGTTCTCCTACTCTTGTAGATATTTTTCGACCTGACTGGCCAACATAGACTGCAGGACAGTCACCACATTCAAGTGAATATACACCAGATTTAGAAAGTTGGTCTACAGGATCCTTCGACCGAACCAAGTGTTTTTTAATGAATTGTCCGTCCTGAAAGCAATAGAAATCCAGTATGGTTTAAAAAATTTGGCCAGTTGATGAGAAACACCACCAAAAAGGTCATAGAACGAAAGTTACAAATTTCTTTAGTTGTTGAATGTATTATATTATAGGACAATTTATATTAATTAAGAAATTTGAAATAAATTTTATTAATTGTGTTCACTGGAAACCGTTATTAAACGCCAATAATTTAATGACTTTAAGCTCCTTCTTAAAAGCTTCATCAGATAAGGGTAAGTTGAATAGATTGTATAAAAATGATTTAAAAGCTGCATACTTATGACTATAAGGGGAATTTGAATTAAATTGAATAATGTTGTCAGGTATACAGAAAGCCTTCAGCAACTACTACTACGTACCCTATACATTTTGTATTAACTACTTAACCTCATTCTTCTTCTTTGATTTTAGCTGATTTGTATTGATTATTTATTTTATTGTTCTGTCAATGTAACTGTTGTTTTTAAATAGTTAGGTGAGTTTTGTTATTTTATTGTATTTATTTCTCTGTGTAACGGGTTTTATACATTATTTTAGGTCTGATGATGCCGGAGACGGCGAAACATGTCACCTTTTAATATATTTGACAAATTTGAGACTCTGACTTTGTTACCTAAATTGTAGTTAAACCTATGCTATAAGTAAAAAAAAGTTATAAATTTTAAAAAAATATATATAAGGTTTTCGACTTAAAATAACAAAGTTGTTCTATGTAGGAAACCCGGCTATTTGGTTTTCGTTTAAACGAACGTCGCAACCAAATGGTAAGGATATAGAAAAAACTTTAAAGAGATTTAAGGTTTTTTACAACAACCTCATATTAATAACTGTCTTTTTTTAAGTTTTTGGCGATCACAATCGGTCAAATTATAGTCGGACACACACAATAAGAGTGGAAATTATTTTCATTTATTTTCCCAAATCAAAACGTATGCTACAAGTTAAAAAAAAGATTAAGTTATAAAATTAAAAAAACATGGTTTTTTACTTAAAATAAAGAAGCTGCCCTAGTTCGAAAAACCGGTTATTTGGTTTAAGTTAGAACCGAATATCACAACCAAATCGTAAGAATATAATTAAAAACTTTAAAAAAGTCTAAGGCTTTCTACGACATTTTCATAACTTTCTTTGTTTTAAAGTTTCGGTCATAATATAGTCGGATACCCTATATATTTAAATTCTTTTAAAGACACAAATATTTCCTTTTTTTTATTAAACGACCTTTAAACAGGATTTGGCGATTAATTAGTAGCCGTTCCGCTGTTTTGGTTGCAATGATAAACTGTGACTTTCGCCGTTAATTACTACCTACAAATTGCGTTGCCGTAAATTTTCGTTGCTGTTTCAGTCCGAATATAAATTATTACGTTTAGCTGTATTAATTATTTTATCTGCTATAATTTTGTCAAATAGTAAATACCTTTAATTTGCTTTTCAAAATTTGCAACAAAATACTGATGAAAAGCGATTCTATACAAGTATAATTTGAGCAAAGTGTGAAAAGCGCGTGTAGTTGAGTTACAATTATTGGTTTTCCCTAAAGCAAATATTTATTTTTGTAATTACCAGTGTAATAGGGCTTTATTTATTTTACGGATATAACAATAGTAAATTAAATTACAAGTGTGGAAACTGACAATTTTACACGAGTGGGAATATTGTACGAAGCGATTTTCACAAAAGTAATGTACACTATTTTTCTACGACCACAAATTATTCACAAAAAAAGTCAGTTTGTCTTTACTGAAAAAATAGCAAAACAATTAATAACTTTGCAACACTAGGGTAATATACAAAGCGGCCATTTGAAAATGAAACAGAGCATATTTTGGAAAGAAACATTTTTTTGCTACTTTTACCCCTAAACTGCAACTGTCTAGCAGGGGTGGTACTGCCAAGCTCTTAAATTGAAAAAGGGAACGAGTAATACCTTATTTTGAAGGTCTCTTCACCCTGACTACAAGTGCCAACTCATTTTTTACATGCTAGCTAAAAGAAAAAAAATTGCGGCACTTATAGTTTATGTATGAAAAAACTTTGTTTATTTTCGTGAAAACCATAAAAATTTAAAAGTTGGTTTTACTCCTTTTATCTTTTTAAAACACTTTAAAGTGTATATAAAATAATCTACAATATTATGGTAATCCAGACAAAAATGTTTTATAACATGGTAAAGTGTATAAAACTTTCAACTTAAGCTCTAAAATAAAAAGAACTTAACTGGAGAATTACCGCAAAAGTTTTCAACAAAAGTGTATTGTCCTGTTCTGAAAGCAAAGGGTTTTACGCAAGTACAGTGTTCTTTACTTAGATTTACCCGTAGCTATTTTGTGCCATTTCGAGGTAGTGTATATATAAGTGCTTAAATATGTCCTAATGAATTACCTAACGAAAATGGAATCATGCTGCATTATGCCATTAATTTTTAAGAAATCTGTTTTGAAATTTAGTTAAAAACAATAATAAAACAATCAATAACTTTTATTTAATTTTAATATTGGATAGGCATAAAAGTCCTTTGGGTTAATTTAGAAATTTTGTTTTTTAATGTAATAAATAGTCCTTTATACGTGGTAACACGGGATGTTGTTAACCCCTTCCCCCATTTTTTTGTTTTTAACAGCATACATTGACATTTTTGTCATTATCACACACTTTTAATTACTTTCGAGTTTACCGCACTATTTATTTTAAATACAAACTTTTTTTTTTCTACATCTGTTTCTCTATAAAAACTTTTCTTATAATATTGTATCATACAAGGTTTTTTTTTAATGGCGATCGGAAAAGAATATTATTTACCGCTATTCTTTTTGCTTTAAATATATTTTTTTTTTTTTTTTTTTATCTTTGGACAAACCACGAAGGCTAAAAGCCTAAATACTAACGTACCGTGGGTGTCTTAAGCGAGGTAAGAGGGAGTTTGTTGACACGGGACTTAAATACTTGAAGATTTGGGGGGAAGGAAAAACCTCCGCGGGCAGCAGGTTCCACAATCTAGAAACTCTAGGGATAAAAGAACGAACAAAGTGAGAAGTTCGGGGCCTGTCCAGTTGGACCGTATAGGGATGCATACGCGCGGAACCACGAGTTTCTCTGTTGGGAACCGTGAGTGGAGGAACTATACTGGTCAATTCTTCAGAGCAGAAGCCATGGAAGTACCTATAAAAAGCGATAAATCGCCCACAGCCCGACGATGGGCAAGAGAGGGAAGCCTTTCTGTAAGTGAAGGATCATTAATGAGACGAATAGCTCTTCTTTGAATAGAATCAAGAATGCTCAGGGTTGTTGGGGACGCCATACCCCAGATATGAGAACAATATTCCAAGGGAGGTCGGATTTGGGACACATATAAAGTGTATAAATTAGAAGCGGAAAAATACTTTTTAGCTCGAAAGAGAAATCCAAGCTTTTTGAAGCTGCCGTGGCTATAGATACAATGTGTTTATGCCAGTTAAGGTTACTTTCAAATGTGACGCCCACGAGATTGAAGGTGTCTTTGCTCTGTAGAACTTGGCCGCTCATAAGTAGAGGATGAGTATTTGATGACTCTTTTCGCGACAAGGAACATGACTGTGTTTTGGATGCATTAAAATGGACGAGATTTTTGGCGCCCCAATCCAATATTAAATTAAGATCCTGCGAAAGAGATATCTGCATCGCTCTGCGTTTATTTTCCAAGTCAGGTTTAGTGATGGGTTTAGGGACCTGAAAGCTGGAGTGAAGGGTACTATCGTCGGCGAAACTATGAATGGAATTAGTTGTGGACGAGAGAAGGTCGTTGATGTGAAGAAGAAACAATGTTGGTGCCAGAACTGAGCCCTGAGGGACTCCAGCATTTACTTGGTGAAAGCTTGAAGAATGGCCGTCCACAATAACTGATATACGTCGATCAGATAGATAACTAGAGAGCCAAGTACAGAGTTTAGTTGAAAGACCATAGGAGGGAAGTTTATTAAGAAGTGCGGCATGCCAGACCTGGTCAAAAGCTTTGGATATATCAAGAGCAACGATCTGGGACTCACCTAGAAACTCAAGAGACTTATTCCAACAGTGTGATACGAAGGAAAGAAGATCTGCTGTAGATCTTTTGTGGCGAAATCCATACTGCCTGTCGTGCAAAAATTTTGTGTTTTTCTAAGTACTTAAGAATTTGTGAATTAATTAATTTTTCCATTACTTTACAAAGAACTGAGAGAATTGAAATTGGTCTATAGTTAGATGGAAGCGATTTAGATCCTTTCTTGGGAATAGGTTGAACACGTGCAGCCTTCCAGCTCTCCGGAAAGATACCTGTGTCGTAAGAAATTCGAAAGAGCCGAGTTAAGATTGGTGCAAGTTCTGGAGCACATTTTTTTAAAACGATTGCTGGTATGCCGTCCAGCCCAGACGATTTCTTGGTGTTAAGGGAGGAAAGGATACGCTTAATGTGTTTTACTTTAAAAATAATATCGGGCATTTTATGAGGAACTGGGGTAACCGTTGGAATTGGATGATTTACGGGAGGGTCAAGGGTTGAATTGGCAGCAAATTGTTTGGCAAATAGTTCTGCCTTCCCTTTAGCAGTAGAAATAATTTCATCTTCCAAAGTTAGTGGTGGAAAAGAACTGGCACAAAAATTCCTACTTATGTTTTTCGCAAAGGACCAGAAGGATTTGCTGCCATTTGAGCAAGAAAGAACTTTGTTTTTGATACGATTGTCGAAGGAGTCTTTGGCTTCAGAAATTGTTTGATTGTAGTAGTTTCTTGCTTCAATGCTGGCCTGTCGGTTTTCTGGACTAGGATCCTGTAGAAACTTCTTGTGAGCCTGAACTTTTAAAATTCTGGCTTTTTCACAAGATTTGGAAAACCAGGGTTTGTTATTGGATTTTTGGGGTTCTTGATGGTGTGTGGAATATAGGTTTCAATGCCCAATTGAATTGATTCAGTAAGTTGATTGCAAATTTGGGAAGGATCACGAGAAGAAAAGCAGATGGAATTCCAGGGGTAAGTGGCGAAGAAGTCCCTTAGGCCATCCCAGTCGGCTGAGTTGTAGTGCCATACGGTGCGTGGTGGCATGTATTCATTTACCTCGGGATGTGCAGGGTAAGATATAGTGATAGATATATATTGTTTCGTAACACCTCGTAAAACGTCGTAACGTTTCGTAACACCTCGTAAAAACACGTGTTTTTGTGTTTAAACCAATTTTATTTCATTACCAATAAAAACGTAATTATGGATATATCTATAACAAAATCTTAAGTCGTCAATGTCGCGAAATGAACAGTACAAAAGTCGAATCTATACTAATAGAACAAATGTTTCCGTCGTCCTTTTACAGTATGGTGGAAGAGTGAAGAATGATCTACAATTTTGGAAGAACGTCGCAAAAATTCCATTATACAGGGTGGCATAAAAGTTCTGTATGGATAATTCGGGCGTTTTCGGAAACCTTCGACAGTGATAAAAGAACTTGGAAAAATTATTTTAAAAAATTGACAAACTAAATTTAAAGATCCTAACTTTTTAAAATTCATTTATGTAAACACATTTTTTGATAGTATGTAACAATATTGTGCAAATCGAGCAGTGAAAATAAAAAGAAACAACAAATAATTATTATTTATTCACTTATATTTCGTTATTTTAGTTTTTAATATAATTAATAAAAAATATTTTTTTTAACATTTTAATTGAAAACACCCCTACTTAATTTTATTTTTTAAATTTTACACTAAAATCCTTTTTTCCTGCGATATATCACAACATACTGTTTATTTTCAAGATGGCGGCCGTAGCTCATTCACGACATTTAAATAACAATATTTAAAAATAAATATGTAATTAATATTTCATAAGTTTATAGGAAAAACCCCACCAATCATGTTAGTCAAATTAAAATCCGGAATTTCACGGAATATGCTGAATGTCTGTACATACCTTTATTTTGGTACAAAAACGACTCTTCTAGAATCCCCTATGATATCGTTTTTTTTATCTTTGGACAAACCACGAAGACTAAAAGCCTAAATACTAACATACCGTGGGTGTCTTAGGCGAGGTAAGAGGGAGTTTGTTGACACGGGACTTAAATACTTGAAGATTTGGGGGGAGAAGGAAAGACCTCCGCTGGCAGTAGGTTGTAGGTTCCACAGTCTAGAAACTCTAAGGATAAAAGAACGAAGTGGGAAGTTCGTGGCCTGTCCAGTTGGAACGTATAGGGATGCATACGCGCGGAACCACGAGTTTCTCTGTTGGGAACCGTAAGTGGAGGAACTATACTGGACAATTCTTCAGAGCCGAAGCCATGGAAGTATATTTATAAGACGAATAGGTCTTCTGTGAATAGAATCCAGAATGCTTAGGGTTGTGGGGAAGCCATGCCCCAGATATGAGAACAATACTCCAAGGAAGGTCGGATTTGGGACACATACAAAGTGTACAAATTAGAAGGGGAAAAATACTTGTTGGCTCAAAAGAAAAATCCAAGCTTTTTTGAAGCTGCCGTGGCTATAGATACAATGTGTTAATGCCAGTTAAGGTTACTTTCAAATGTGACGCCCACAAGATTGAAGGTGTCTTTGCTCTGTAAAACTTGGCCGCTCATAAGTAGAGGATGAGTATTTGGGAACTCTTTTCGCGACCAGGAACATTATTGTGTTTTGGGCGAAAGAGATATCTGCATCGCTCTGCGCTTGTTTCCCAAAACAGATTTAGCGATGGGTTTAGAAACCTGAAAACTGGAGTAAAGGGTACTATCGAATATGATTGGAATTAGTTGGGGACGAAAGAAGGTCGTTGATGTGAAGAATAAACAATGTTGGTGTCAGAACTGAACCCTCAGGCACTCCAGCATTAACTTGGTGAAAGCTTGAAGAATGGCCTTCCACAATAACTGATATACGTAGAGAGCCAAGTACAGAGTTTAGTTAAAAGAGCAAAGGAGGGAAGTTTATTAAGAAGTGCGGCATGCCAGCCTGGTCAAAAGCTTTGGATATATTAAGAGCAATGATCTGGGACTCATCTAGAAACTCAAGAGACTTATTCCAGCAGTGTGATACGAAGGAAAGAAGATCTGCTATAGATCTTTTGTAGCGAAATCCATACTGCCTGTCGTGCAAAATTTTGTGTTTTTCTAAATACTTAATAATTTGTAAATTAATGAATTTTTCCATTACTTTACAAAGAACTGAGAGAGAATTGAAATTGATCTATAGTAAGATGAAAGAGATTTAGATCCTTTCTTGGGAATAGGTTGAACACATGCAGCTTTTCAGTTCTCCGAAAAGATACCTGTGTCGTAAGAAATTTGAAAGAGCCGAGTTAAGATTGGTGCAAGTTCTGGAGCACATTTTTTTAAAACGACTGCTGGTATGCCATCCAGCCCAGACGATTTCTTGGTGTTAAGGGAAGAAAGGATACGCCTTGTGTTTTACCTTAAAAATAATATCGGACATTTTATAAGGAACCGGGGTAACCGCTGGAATTGAATGATTTACGGGAGGGACAAGGGTTGAATTGGCAGCAAATTGTTTAGCAAATAGTTCTGCCTTTCCTTTAGCGGTAAAAATAATTTCATCTTCCAAAGTTAGTGGTGGGAAAGAACTGGTACAAAAATTCCTACTTATGTTTTTCGCAAAGGACCAAAAAGATTTGCTGCCATTCGAGCAAAAAGAACTTTGTTTTTAATACGATTGTCGAAGGAGTCTTTGGCTTCAGAAATTGTCTGATTGTAGTAGTTTCTTGCTTTAATGCTGGCCTGTCGGTTTTCTGGACTAGGATCCTGTAAAAACTTTTTGTGAGCCTGAACTTTTAAAATTCTAGCTTTATCACAAGATTTGGAAAACCAGGGTTTGTTATTGAATTGTTTGTGGTTCTTAATGGTGTGTGGAATATAGGTTTCAATGCCCAATTGAATTGACTCGGTTAGTTGATTGCAAATTTGAGAAGGATCACGAGAAGAAAAGCAGATGGAATCCCAGGGGTAGGTGGCAAAGAACTCCCTTAGGCCATCCCAGTCGGCTGAGTTGTAGTGCCATACGGTGCGTGTTGGTATGCCGAATTCTCCATGTTAACTTTACCAAAAAACCCAAACAATTTAAAAGTCAAAACGAAAAACTTTTGACATACTCTGTATAACATTAAATTTTTTTTATACAACACGATTATTCCAATATAGTATTAAAAATTTTTTGCTCTAAATTCATAAATAAGAACGCTATAAAAATTCACCGATACCGTGTTTTAAAATGGTTTTTATTTTTTAAAGGAAAACCGTTTGTCTACGAAAAAATATCAAGAGAGCAAATTAACTCCCAAGTGAATGATTATTTTAAAAATACTATTGGTTTAAAGAAAATGCAGTGACGTATCATGTTTTTCTTGAAACAAATTCAATACAAATCTTCTTTGAACGCCACTGGCAGTTTTTTTTAACAAAACTTTTACTCCAAATATGTAAAGTAATAATTAAAAGATGTGTACCAAATTTGTAGACATCCCTAAAGGGGTAGGAAAGTTATGATAAAAAATGCATTTTGTTCTTAAAACGCCTTGTATCTTAAAAAAAAAAAACACCAACTCGGGCTTTGTGAATTTCTATTTTATGTATAATATGAATAGAAGCTTTACTGCACACAATCTCAGGTCTGGTCAAATACATACAGGTAGCCTTACACTGGCTCTCTAACTACAACTTAGGACCTAACTACGAGGCGGTATCTTGTACTTATATTTTTATTTTTCATAAAATATGCTTTAAATATTAAAGCGATTTTGTTTATGTAAAAATATTGTATGCAAAAATTAAAATAATAAAGTTAACACTAAGGCTTTTCTTTTCTTTTCAACAAGAATAGTATAAACCAAGAACAGCAAGTTAGCTTAATTGCTTCATAAATTTTCTTTTTAAACGCTAACTTAAAACAGGACAATGCTGTTTTGTAGAGACATTTTTAGCAGCGACTTTTACTTTTTATGTGGTCCCTTTTTATTTAACTTCCTTAAAACGAATCTTGACTTAATAAGGCAGGCTATTAATTAAAACTTGCTGTTTCGGTTGCAATGATAAACGGTTACTCTTAATGTTAATTACTGAATACTAATTAAGTTGCAGTAAATTTTCGTCATAATTTCGGCAGGAATATAAATTGCTGATGCTTAAAGCTATGTACAGGGTGTCCGAATTTCGTTGCATTTGCAAAGTATCTCAGTTATTGAAAAAATGTCTTTACTACGATTAAACATAATATTTAACAATAAAAAAGCCACATAAGGTATACATTTTTTTAAAGAGAAAAAGTTTAATTTCAAGAATGTTAAAAAATACTTAGGGTGTTTCGTTTCAAATAGCAAAGTTACCCTATATCGGAAAATTAAGTTTTAAAATTAATCAAAAATCCAAAATATCTTAAAAACGATACATTTTTGACATAGAAACTACTCTAAAAACCTACCTTATTTTTACACCCTAATCCAAAAATAAAATACTATACAAGGTGTTCTATTTAAAATAGGCGAGAAATTTTTAGTCTAGGGTAGCAAATATTCCATATTAGTTTCTTAAGACCCTGTTTAATTTCTGGCAAAAAATTAAATGTAGGTGATGGCACAGTTCATAATTTAGAAATATAACATAATATACTAAGTCAAGCCTAAGTAAGGTAGGATATGTTAAAATTTTGTTTTTGGTCATGATTTTGTCAAAAATCCTAATTATCCTCAAAACCTTTTATTTTTAGTATAGGGATTGCTGATTAAACTAACCCTACTTTTATTCTTGTAAGTCAAAAACTAACTAATATACAGGGTATTTCATTTAAAATAACAATAGTTTAATATAGAACTGTTTTTGTGGAGCACTATGTAAATTCCTTAAAATTTAAAATTATGCTTCTTATAAACCCAGAACTTTTTATTAAAAAAATAAAACAAAAAAATACCATTTTTGTACTATTAACTAAGGCGTTTGTGGTGCGCCACCCTGTATACCAATTTTAAAAACGGTTTTTAATTAAAACGTTGTAAAGCTGATTAAAAATAAAGTTTTTAATTAGGAAATAAGTTAACACACTTAAGAAACTAAAGAAAGTAATGCTGGACGAGACAAATAGGTTAAAACTTAGATATTGCTGTAAAATGTAAATAAAATATGATTTTAGAGCTAACTTTATTTTTGAATATAGTCTAAAGTTCGCCAACTGAGTCTAGCCGGATGAAATGAATGCGGAAAAAAACTAAAGTTGCTTTTAAGATGTTGCCAGTTTTTCATTCTAATGCTGTGAACCTATTTTATACTTTTTTAAATATAATATTTTATACAGTTCGGGTTTACACCTTGTTATTGATTTATTTTTAATTCCCAAAAGATATTTTATTTTATTGCTCTATTTTCTTAGATGAACCGCTTATACTATGTTTTATTATTCATATCGCCCTAAAATGTTTTTACATTCTTAATTTCCGACAACAGTGCTACTTTACCAAGATAAGCACTCAAATAATGTCTACTGATTGGTTGCCGCTGGAACGAGCCTCCAAGGAGGTGGAGCATCGCATCAACATAGACGGGGAATGCGAATGGTTTGGAATTTATTGTACTTACCGTACTTACCCGGCTTGTAAAATATTTGTTTCCCATTAACAATTTTTAGTGTTGTGGTTTTGGGTGGGTATTATACCGTAGATAGTAGAATTTCGATTTTGCATCGCATTCAAAAATAATTAAGGTAGTTATGGAAGTAACTAAATAATAAATTAAATAATTAAATCTGTTTTCCTATCATGCCTAAAGGTGGATTTTACGCTTATGTAATTTGCGCAAATTGACTTGTGCAAATAAATTTTAGCATGTAAACAAAAATCGTTTACTTGCGCAAGCAAAAAGTTTGGCTTGTGTAAATCCTGGATGATCAGATAATTTGCATGTGGTTGGTGCAAATGCATGTGTGTCAACGACATACAAATTTAAGACATGCGTAGTGAATAAATAATAGTTGTATTGGCGTAAATGTGGCTTTAGATTATCGTATTCTATTTGATGGGTCTTTATCATTATTTGTTTTTTTTGTGGTAATAATAATGTCAGTGAAAAAAAAATCTTTTTGAATTTATTGAACTCTATTTCATTATTAAATTAATATGAAAGTAAGTGGTTCTTTTTTCGATCCAACTCTTCTGCGATATTCTAGGTTTTTATCTTTTCTTTTTAATTAAACAAACACCAGCTAATGCTAACAATTCGTCATCGTACTCCATCGTTTACTGATAATCTTTACAAATTTGTGCAAATAGACTTGACTGTAAAAATGCATGAGCGCAATAGTTTAGTCTAATTTGCACACTTGCACAAATTGCATGAGCGCAAAAACTCACCTTAAAGTAAAAATCTGCATGCGCAAGTTGATTTGTGCATGCCATTTGTGCAAATTAGACTGAACTATTACATTCGTTTTTAAGTACACAAGCCAAACTTTTCTTTTACATGCACCAATTTACTTGCACAAATTAGATAGATAGATAGATAGATATTTATTCATGTTTCTAATCACACAGATTTTACATACGTCATTAGGTAAATTAACAAAATAATGATAAGTTTATAATAGCACACACAAGAAACGAAAACATAAAAATAAAAGTGGAAATTGGCATGCACAAGTCAATTTTCGCAAATTGCAAGAACGTGAAAACGCACCATTACGTAGACATTTCTTGTAGGTTATAAAAAACTATTTCAAACGCCAACCAAAATTATGGACGTTCGTTCTGCTACAATATTTATTAAATGAAGTTTTTCATTTTTGTGCACAAGAATTTTGTTGTTTTGTACCATTATTCTGTAAGATTTTTTTATTTATTTTCTCCAGGTTTATTTATTTTCTTACATTTTTATATTAATATATTTTATATATGTATATATTAAAAAATGCTACCTATTAACTTTGTTTGAATGTGGTAGACAATAATACAGTCATACTAAAGGAATTTCGGACTTTCATAATCTTTATTTATAAATATTCACACAACGTTTCGGGCAGTCCTATGTCTGTCCGTTTTCAAGTGTAAAGTGTAAAACGGATAGAGATAGGACTACTCAAAACTCGAATCTGGAATTCTTTTTGTATCACTGATGCTATTAATTATATTACTGAGATGATATTCTCATTATAATTAAAAATATTTAGATATTTGCAGTTTCCACTACATTTTTAAAAATAAATTATTGCTTACATATTTTTTATCATATTAATACTGTTTAGCAATCATTTATTTGCACGCCTCTGATAAGACTGGATAATGCAGAATATTATTTCCCCTGCCTTCTTGCGTCGTCTCGCACGTTTCAGTGGGCAAACTGTATGTCATGATCCACTGTGCGAAATTCAATTTTAAAAATTAAAAACATCAAATAAGGGTCTAAAAACATAAAATAGCTTTCACCATCTTTAATTAATTAAATAAAAAATATACAAGGTATTTTATAAGAAAAACTATATGTTTGGTTTATTTCTTAAAAAATATATATTTTTTTTTTAAATCTATACTATACTACTGGATTCTACGTAAAAAATCTAAATACACCGGTTTTTACCTTTCTTGTGCTTAAGAAGGCTACTGAAGTACGGGCTTCAAAAGAGAAAAAATAAATTTGGCCCTGTATGTCAAAAACCAAAAGGGCCATAAAAAATCTTTAAGTGTCATCTTTCGTTTCATTAAAAAGTAGTAACAGTTTGCGAAAACTGCAAGTCTCTATCTTTAATAATAACAAAAATACCCTGCAACTGCAACGAAATCCGGACACCCTGTACAAATGCCACTATCATATGAAGTAAAATAGACGCCCGCTGCACATTGTATCAAATCAAAATAAAGTTATTTAGGAAACCTTGCAATATCACCCACTGAATTTTGTGCAAAAATAGTACCACAAGCAATAATTGTAAATTACAAAATGCATTATTATAACAGGTATTACAATTCAATGCTTCCTTTAATACTGCTTTTTTGTATTACTTCACAATTTGTAGTAAACACTACACTGTACAAAAATTGAGACTATGTTTTGGATTTAGAAAAATAATAGAGGAAAAAATCCTTATCGTTTGTAATTTCCTTGCATGTATCGAACACTGTCCGATATGGCTATGCAGTTTCTCACATTGGCCTAAGGTTTTTCTTCAGAGCTAATTAACATCATCAGCCGCAGACCGGTTTTAAATAATTTTTTTCTCATAAGTACGGTGTAAGCAATACCAAAAAAAAAAAATCAAAAGAACCATTTAAGATATTAAAATGGCGAATAAGCAGTTGCTTATTGCTCATGACGCACTATTTTGATAGTGTAAAAAACTAAGTAAACCTAGGTCCGTAAAACAAGTATTTATCTCAAATATGCACAGTTTGCTAATAATGATAATAATTAAAATGCTTACAATATGTTGGGAATTATGACAATGAGATGCGAAAGATGCCTCTTATGTATTAAAATGCATTTTCTGACGTACAGGTGTCGTCCTTGAAACACTTACAGGAAATATTAAAAAATAATAAAAAATGGTACAGCACGGTATTTTTCTCAGTGCTGGATTTACCAGCAGGCTAAGTAGGCTGGAGCCTATGGGGGCAAATTTTTAGGGGCGGCAGATTTACTTAAAAAAATGTTAATTTTGATTTAGAAAAGAAGTAACAAAATAATTTATTACAATGAAGGTAGTTAGTAAACACGTGTTTTTAGGTAAAGACTTTTTTTGCTCCTCAAAATACAGCGTGTCTTCGAAAGGTCTTACCAAATGGGAAACTTTTTACCGGTTGACTTTACGAAAAAAAGTACCTCCTTATAAAAAGTTATGCTTAATAAAAAAATACATTTCTTCAAAAATGTTTGTATATTGGATGTACACGTTGGCCTTAAAATCCTTGTTTTCAAAATCAAAACACAGCTTATATTCTAACTACGGTACGAAACATTAAAGGGTATTTTCTTATGTTATTTTATAAAGATTTTTTTTTTTAATTTATGACCGGATTGCTTCCTTTCTTGAATATAGGGCGTTATTTTTTAACATGGTATTTTATACATGTATAAATAAATTTTAAATGCGAAGCTAGATACGCAAAAATTGTACTTCACAAAAAGTTAAATTTTTAGTTGCTTCATAGAAAAAAAAATATTTATATAAACTTCATATAAGGCTACTGGAGTACATTTTTGTCTTAAACATATTGGTCCCCATTAAGACGCCACTTAACCCAATAAAGTCAATCTAGTTAGAGCTTTACTCTCTATTTTATTACGTCAAACAAACGTAAAAAATGTTAACCAAATTGGTTTAAGGGTTGTAACGGTAGTTTTCCGCGGTTACAGAAAACTATCGTTCTTGGCGCGTTTGTAAAAATATCTCGGGCGCCACCCTTAGTTATTTAAAGTGGTAAAGGGTCCACTATACCGCTAGGTAGCTTTTAGACAGTGGAGAAAGGTTCTCCAAGGTTCTATAGGGAGTAACACAAATAAAACTCACAATTTTAAAAAGAACAGAGAGAATACATATATTGACGTCGTGTTTATTACATACAAACCTAGTTCTTAAATATGATTCCTAAACCTAAATAAAACCCAACCTGGTAATGTGCGTCGTATGTCCTATTTCAAATCTAAACAACCCCTAATGATTTGGTCGTGGAGTCGTAAATATATCGGTTATTACTCGACGGAAAGTGGGGAACGGGTAGGAAAATTACACCAAGGACCTAACAGATAATGACGGCTGTTTATCAGGCTTCTTGCTTTTTCCGATGGTCAGGTGCGTGAATACTAAGAACGGATACTAGCCGGGAGAGCGCACTCACTAGTATCGAAAAGGACGAGAGGGTCTATGGGGTGAGTCGCCAGCATAGACCCGAACCAGATATCAACCGGGAGCCCACTACACGTTGATACCGGACAAACAGTATAAAGACTCTGCCACCCTGGTCGTTTCTCCACGCACCCTGCACCTGCAAAAGCAAGTCGTCCTGTATTAAAAAGGTTAATATGCTTACTGCTCTGGCTGGTCCCGTTCGCTGCTCTGCTGTCGACTAGTCGGTCTTCGAGAACGTGAGGTTCTGTCAATGGTACCGCGCGTAGGGGCTTAAGTATACGATCTCCCGACTCTCGACGCGTCATCGGAGGCTTTACGGCAGTGTGACTGCAAGTTTCACGGGGTATCGCGGGAATCTCCGATGCGAGATTCGGCAGTACGGTTATTTTGTTTTCCCTAATTGGTTATTTCGCGGGTTCGCGTACCGGATTTAATAATGCAAACCTAATCTCCGAGATCTACTTTATACTTTACAAGAAAAACCGGTCAATTTCTATGAAAAATAACGGACTCAAGAAAATAAATATAACTAAAATTAAAAATTTGTAACTTCGTTACAGGG
>JACEGR010010022.1:0-21717 GCA_014170235.1 Listronotus bonariensis
GTGAGTGTCTTAAGCGAGGTAAGAGGGACTTTGACATGATACCTAAATACTTAAAGATTTGGATTTCTTACTAATTTTCACGGCGAGGTAGAAAAAAATTATCCATCCTATATATCTACTAAATATATTTAAATTATATAATAATCAAAAGCTAATTCCTATAGTTTTTCGAAAAACCCTGCTTTATAAATATTCCAAACACAGAAACAAGCTACCTATTTAAATACCCCGTAAAACTAGAAGTTCGCGATAGTCTGCATGTTCAGTCGGAACGCTTTTGATCTTAAAATATTAAAGGTTTTGACAGAAGCAAAATGACTTCTATATATTATATCCTTAAACTATGGCCAAACTTACTGGTAAAAACCGCATTTCGCTATTTTGCGTCGTTTACTCGCTACAACGTGTTTCTTAACTTCTTGCGTTTTCTTTAATCCTTTTTAATATGTAAAAAAAATTGTTTATATTGTGAAACATTTTTAAATACTTGTATGACTTGTTTATGCACTCCGGAGCTATGACTTCTACTACAAGGTATATGTATGTAGCACCAAGACAGAGACAACAATGAGACGAGCAACTAAATGTAAATAAATTATCCGAGAGTGAGAGATAGCTGCTGGGCCTTCCTTGTCTGTCTTCAAGGAAGGTAAACGCAGATGGCGCGTGAGTCGACTTTATCGTTTGCCCGCCAAATTCAAATTATATAGCTGTGCCTATTTTTGCCCTTAATGTTAGGTACTTGTTTTTGTTTCCTATAAATATAAAATATTGGGGTTTAATTAAATAATTACACACACCTTATAAAAATGTCATTTATTTGGTTTTTATAAAGATTTTTTCTTACAGATAACCATGTCAATATTACCTTAAATTATCTGTTGAAAAGCACAAATTTAATATATACACTGTGATCACTAATAAAAGTCAATATTCAAAGTCCAATTAAGGGTAAAAAACCACGAAACACACAATAAATCACAGAAAATGTAAACAAACTGTCCAAACAAATCGGTCATTGAAAAATATCAAACCCAAATATAGATTAACATTTCGGCGTGCCTGCTGCGGCAACGTTGTCAATTTAAAAATATTCGATTCATGGTATATTTTCTTTCTCTTAATTAGATGTGAGCCAAAAAAGGACATTAAAGTTTACATGCAGAAATTGTAAACAACTTGGCAACCAGGGCAAAGCGATGATTGCTCCATCTACGATAGCCTGCCATGATGAAAGACAAAGACATATTTATTGGAACTTGCGTTAAACCAGAAAGAGATAAATACAATGGACAAATTGTTAGGACCAGTTACTCGTCTCATTCTTGTCTCTGGCCAAGATTAAAAGATAACTCTGGCAAGAAATATGTATAAAATATTATTCGGTAGGATCACGGGCAACCCCGTGATGTTGTTTAAGAGTTAAAGCAACCAAAAACCATAGGTTAGTTAAATAATTAATAATTTCTTGCTATTAAGTAAGTCAACAATCTACTAAATTTTTCTGCAAGTCACTTGAAATTAAAGCCAATAATTCATATTTTAAATTAATTTATTTATCCTTAACATTTAAAACATATCCTTCGCCAATCATGAAACACATTTGTCACCAAGTAATATCTCTATCGATGTCTCAATAGAATGCAAAGTAATATATTGAAATTATCTAACAAACAATAAGTTTCGGCCTACGTTATGCTAAACTTATAACACTATCTTGAGTGTATATCTCATTGTGTCATTACAAAAGTGTCAATTGGTTTTAAATAAATTATGTTCAACTTTTCAAGTAATTTAAACGTATTTTATGACAAAACAACAATTTCATTAATCATATTATTACTACCGTATTAAAAAAGGATTATTGTTAAGCTTTTTTATAATTTATTTAAATACTTTAGAATTTTCGAAAACGTACAGGGTCAGCAAACAAAGACTGATGAAATTATTTGTAGCCTATAAATATTAAATAATAATTTGGTGTTTTTTCCGTAGAACCTTAAAAGTTAATGTTCTTCATTAACACAATATAAAATCAATATGTTTTTAACGGAACATTTTATTTATTGGATGGATTTTGGATTTATTTTTGGTGACACCATTATCCCCTAAACGACAACATAAAATTGTTCATACATAAATGACAACATGGGTCGCCTATGACCCCATGAAGAATTATTGATATTTTAAAGTCCGAAGAGAAAAAACTTATTTATTTTTTCATTGGTTGTTTTGTAACCTAACCAGAGACAAGAATGAGACGAGCAACTAAATGTAAATAAATTATCCGAGAGAGAGATCGCTGCTGGGCCTTCCTTGTCTGTCTTTAAGGAAGGTAAACGCAGATGGCGCGTGAGTTGACTTTATCGTTTGCCCGCCAAATTCAAATTATATAGCTGTGCTATTGCTCCATCTACGATAGCCTGCCATGATGAAAGACAAAGACTAATTTATTGGAACTTGCGTTAAACCAGAAAGAGATAAATACAATGGCCAAATTGTTAGGACCAGTTACTCGTCTCATTGTTGTCTCTGACCTAACCGATAATTTTTTAAGGAAAAAGAAAAATCTGGTTTTGCACATCTTCTCTAGATTCTCATAATTAATCTTCAAAGAATTACTTGTGTGCAGTAAAGCCCTAAGTCTTAAAATTTTGTTTTATCGGTTTTTTTGTATATCTTTGTACTTTAAAAAAATTGTATCTTATTTCTACGTAGTTTTTTGTTTGTATAAGTAACAATTTTATGCAGCATGTTGTCGTCAAAATGAAATTTCCAAGCTTTCAACTCAGTTTTTGTCCCTTTAGTTTCAGGAAGATGCAAAATTTTTTTTCTGTCCGTATGGTATATTAAAAAAGGTTTAAAGTACATTTGTAACCACTGCTTTCATAAATCACTTTTTTGTTGATATACTTAAGGTCCTTCAGCGTCACGATTCATTTTCGGTTGGTTCATACTCTATTTCGGCTGCTTCGACTTTTTATTTCTTTTGTTAATCTATTTAAGTCTCTTTTAACTATAATATTCTTTTTTGAGATATGTCACACAGTCACCGGCGACCCCAAACATCTATAATTCAGGCGGCATACGTTATTTGCTGTGGTAATAGTAACAGCCAAGCTACAAAGGTGGGTGTCGCGACAACTCTTAAAGTTTTAAAAGCGTTTTTCTCAGACGGTGACCCCGATTTTTCGAAAATTACTTAACCAATTGGTCTCAAATTGAGACACAACAGAGACACACAGACACATTTGCGGTAAATATTTGTTTTTAGTAAATATTTAAAGACCTAAATTTGGGGCCGGACATCGATTTTTGTGTTTGGGAAACTGCCATTTTATTAATTTTTATTTGCTTATTCCAATTAATTTCAAAAATTATGCTTTTCTGAAATAAAATACGTAAAGTTTTCTAATTTCAGATAATCCAGTCCAGATATATAGTGTTCACCGCAAACGGTCTCTTTTAGAGAAGCTTCCGGACATCGGCAGCATAGGCATTCAAAATACTTTTATGACAAACTAAATATGTCAAAATATTGTTAAAAGAATACAGGATATATGTACCATCGTGCCCAAACTGGGACTAAATCCAAGTATCGAAGTGTTTTCGGGTCTATAAGAAATTGCATTCCATATATTTTAAAAAAAATATATGTAGCTGTAACAAAATTACTTTTTTGGATACCGTTGAAACTTAAAATTCTAATAGACCAGGAGATAAAACTAAATTTTTGTACCAGTTTTTTTTTGGGCACGATGGCGAGGGTACAAACTTTTACATTATTAAATCCAAAGGATTAAAAAAACTACCCTTTGGGGAGTTCTAAATAATATTTATCATAATAAATAATTAATTATTTAATTACAAGTACTATAAAAGTTATTTAAGAAAAGCCGATTTTCAGGGATGTGTATTAAAGTTATATTCTTTAAAAAAGTTCTTTAGAAAAAAATTGGTATTGTCATAATTTTTATGTGTTCTATATGAATCTGGGAGGTTGCCCACCTATGGACTGGGTTACTTTGTATATTTCAAGGTAGAAAAGCTGGGCAATTTTGTGAACCTTCAGTAAAAACAAAAAAAACTGTTTTTTTTTTCAGTTTATATCTACTATTATAAATTACCATTCTCCTTCTGATTAATTGTCTATAATTAATAAATGTTTTACCAGCAGGAATAGGAAACAAAACTAGCTGTATCCCAGATATACACAACAGAAAAAAACTTAGTATCTAGTACACGTTCATTAATTCTTTTATCTCGACGGCAATAAATCAGGCTAATTTTTTATATATATTAATAATAATTACCAGTTACATACATGGGTACTGTTACCGCATTATAATTAATTAATTTTCACATATTAGTGCCGTTTACCTTAAAACAACCGTTTAATTGAAAAAAAGCGGCCATTTTATTTCGCGCCAGTGGTCTGCGATTTTTGGCTGCGTTATCACCTGCCAATTTGTCACGCTCTGCTTAGAGCGTGAATTTACACGGCTGTCGACCATTTTGGATTTATAGCTGACATTAATAACTCGACTAGAACAGAATTAAGATTATTTATTGTTTCAAATATTTTACGCATAACACTATTTTTACCTTCGTAAAATAATGAAACATTTTTTTAACTTTTATTATTCAAACAACACCAATTAAAGCAATGGTAAAAATCGAAACCAGAATTCTTTTAGCTTTGATAGTGTCACACTAGAAATTTTATTATAGGGAATCCTGTTAATAGGTTGACTGCCATGGCTGTCGAATACGCTCGCCAAGTATGGAAGGAATAGTTTAAAAATGTAAATTCGGTACTCTTTGATAAGAAAAAAGTCACAAAAAGTTTAAAGCAAATAAATCGGCATGGTTGACTTCGCGGCCGCCTTTGCTATATTTCTTTTATGATATGCCGGTTGATGCAGCTGGTCATCGCACTATGGGATAGAAATTAATTTTTTGGTCAAAATTCTGAAACTTACCAATCTAACTTAAAATGGGATGCTTTTTACTGGAAAAATATTATAAATTATTACAAATGCGTTTTAGAAACCTAAAACTTATTATATGTTATTATAAATTTACACCCCCTTAACATTATTATTTTTTATTGTACAAAATAAACTAAAATGTGAGCTTGTTTGGTTAATTCGGTAGTATTCTAATCAGTAATCCGATGATTATTATCTTATATGATATACAGGGTACAACAATAGGTATGATTTTTTTAAATGGAATACCCTGAATATTATATCACCACCAAAAAAATATTACCTTTGATGTGTCTATCTCAATTAGTTTCGGAAATATGACCATCCAAATCTGAAAAATAATTTTAAATTATTCTTAGAAGCGTAATAGAGATAGGTACATCTTCCCAACTTTTTTATTTTTTAACGTATAAAATAAATAAAAAACACTGTTTTGTTGGGTAGATTCTGTAGAATCCATATCTTTCATCAGAATGCTTTTATCTTTTAGGATAAACAGTGTAGGACAAAACATATTAAATTTTAAAATGGAAAACGTTGTAAATTATAAAAAAATCTTGTATCTGTCCTTACACTCAGAAGTAGCAAAAGTAGAAAGGCAATTGTAAGTACAAAAACTGATAAAAAAATGATAAAAAAATCTTTGACAAGAGTAGCGAGACTTTGCGAGACTACATCGGAAACACAACAATAGCTCTTATTATTTAAACTCTTTTATTTGCTTTAGTAAACAAGGCTAATAATAAACTAAGTAGATTAAATGTTGTATATTTATGTTTACTTAAAATACATTTTCAAGTTTCTTATTACCCCAATAGAAGTCGTCATATCCTTTTATAATTTTGCATACATGTAGTTTGGAGTATCTACTTTGAAATACACAGCATGAGCCATTAAATTTTCAAAGTTGCTCCTTGGTCAAAATAATGGATTTCTATCTCATAGTACATATATCGGCGCGTCGCTGTAAAGAATAGCGGCGCCTTTGTATAAAATAGTCCGATTGCAAGCGGCCTTTTTTATGTTTTTTTGTATTATTTTTAAAGAGTACCGAATTTGCGCTTTTAAAATGTTCTTACTATAGATATGCCAATATCAGAGTTGGGTAGTATTCGAATGCTTAAACTTTTATATTCGAAAGTCATATTTTTCACAAGCAAAAAGTTTTATAAAGAATTACTTTTTTTTAATGAAATTTCTGGTCCAATGGTCCTCTTATAAACCCCGTCTGTGCATCCGTGAATAGTCTGTATATGTTTCATAAAATAAAACGTTTAAAACCAATACTAGTTTTTTTAACTAAATACTAGAAAAAAGTTATTATGTAAGCTAGTCTAATTAGAACTGCGACAGGTACAGTCCATCGTCTTTTTCTTTATGGTTCAGTAATACAGCAATTTATGGAAATTGCACAAGGTGTGTCAGCCAATTAAACGGTCATTAAAAGTAACTTTTTTAACGTTTTTTCAAACCCCCACAAACCACACTTTAAACAACTAATGGAAATTATGCAACAATTTGTAATTTTGCCATAGAGCGCATCTGATGATGCATAAAACATAAGCTAACCGACGCAAGTTACACATTTTTGTGCCATACCACCTTAATATATTATTCAAACGGTTACTATATTCACAATTAACGTATTCTATTAGCATAGCTAGGTTCTTATTATTGTGAACAATTATATAGTAAGAACATTTTAAAAGCGCAAATTCGGTACTCTTTGAAAATAATACAAAAAACATAAAAAAGCCGCCTGCAATCGGACTATTTTATACAAAGGCGTCGCTATCCTTTACAGCGAGGCGCAGATACACTATATGGGATAGAAATCCATTATTCTGGCCAAAAAGCAACTTTGAAATTTTAATGGCTCATGCTGTGTATTTCAAAGTCGATACATGTACGCAAAATTATAAAAGGATATGACGACTTCTATTGGGGTAATAAGAAACTTAAAAATGTATTTTAAGGAAACGTAAATATACAACATTTAATCTACTTAGTTTATTATTAGCCCTATTTACTAAAAAAGTAAAAAAGTTTAAATAATAAGAGCTATTGTTGTGTTTCCGATGCAGTCTCGCGAAGTCTCGCTACTTTTGTCAAATATTTTTTTACCTTTTTCTTTATCAGTTTTTGTACTTACAATTGCCTTCCTACTTTTTGCTACTTCTAAGTGTAAGAACAGATACAAGATTTTTTTATAATTTACAAGGTTTTCCATTTTAAAATTTAATATGTTTCGTCCTACACTGTATTCTGATGAAATATATGGATTCTACAGAATCTACCCAACAAAACAGTGTTTTTATTTATTTTATACGTTAAAAAATAAAAAAGTTGGGAAGATGTAAGAATAATTTAAAATTATTTTTCAGATTTGGATGGTCATATTTCCGAAACTAATTGAGATAAGACACATCAAATGTAGTATTTTTTAAAGCATTTTAAAAGATTTTTTGGTGGTGATATAATTCAGGGTATTCCATTTTAAAAAAATCAATCCTATTGTCGTATCCTGTATATCATATGAGATAAGGATTATCGGATTACTGATTAGAATACTACCGAATGAACCAAATAAGCTGACATTTTAGTTTATTTTGTACAATAAAAAATAATAATGTTAAGGAAGGTGTAAATTTATAATAACATATAATAAGTTTTAGGTTCCCAAAAGCATTTGTAATAATTTATAATATTTTTTCAGTAAAAAGCACCTCATTATAAGTTAGATTGGTAAGTTTCAGAATTTTGACCAAAAAAATAATTTTTATCCCATAGTGCGATGACCAGCTGCATCAACCGGCATATCATAAAAGAAATATAGTAAAGGCGGCCGCGAAGACAAGCATGCCGATTTATTTGCTTTAAACTTTTTTGTGATTTTTTTCTTATTAGGGCACCGAATTTACATTTTTAAACTGTTCCTTCTATACTTTGGCCACTATAAATTGATAGTAAATACCTAGTAAGTAACTCCGGTTACTGTAGTTTTAAACCAATAAAATACATTTTTTGTTTAAATAAAATATTATTTGGCTTTTCTCCAGAATAAAATTAAAAAGTTTATTAAACATTTTATAAAAATTAAAACTTTTATACATTATAAAGAACCATTCTGCTCTTACACAATGTAATAAAAATTATTATTACTTTAAAAGAAATAAAATAATGAAATATTTAATATTAAGTTACTTACAATACAAATGTTTCAATCTACAAACAAAGGTTCATTAGCAGTTTACGAAGTACCTATTATTTTTATGTTTAAGAATATTTCCAACTTTTGAACTATATTCTGTCTTATGTTAACTAAATCTTAAGTTATGTATTTATTTTCAAAATATATGACGCTTTCACTATATGTTAAGGTGTTTAAGTATGTGGTCTCTTTAAAGAACGCGTTGTGGTTGCTTCTAAAATGAACACAACGTGATGCGGTCATGAATTCACGACCATAAAACGAAAAACTATTTAATTTCGGTGTTTGGTCATTTACCTTCGTCCATAACGCGTAGTGTGCGTTATTTTCGCTCAATGAGCGTTTTCGATATTTGTGGGTAATATACGCTTAGTAATAAATATGCTAAGTAAAGACCGCCGAAAATGACGGTTTTATCAAGTAGCGGTCTTTACTTAGCATATTTATTACTAAGCGTATGCATCGATTATTTTAAACTAAAATATTTCGAAAACGGTTGCTCCTAGCGTCATCTAATAAGAGTACCTTTTTTACGTAAAAATGACTAAGGAATCCATTTCTTTTAACAAAAATGTAAATACAGGGTTGTACAAAAGACATGAGCCTTTGAAAGTGAGAATATACATGTGGCTAGCGCCCTCTACAAGTAAGAGCTAAATTAAGAACAAATTCAAATTTCTCATGTCAAAAACCCCCAGGTACCAATTTTCGTTCGGAAATCGGCATTATTTAGGAAATTATGCAGAAAAAACATAAATAAAAATAAAACTTTGACACCCTGTATCTTGAAAGCGAAGCATCTTAGACCACACGTTCATAGGAACTTTTTACCTTAAAAATACTTGAAAAATCACTCTCTGAAATATCGGACACTTAATAAATAACACCCTGTATACAACTCACTTTTTCTGAAAAATCCACTTGCAATATTTGTGTATTAGACCATCGATATATTAATAAATTAGCCAGCTGAATTGAACTAGCACCAATATGGGTTATTTTAATTTATAATATCTATAATTACGCCTATTAAACAGTCCCAATACCCTATATTCAAAAGGAATGCATTCCAAGACGTATCACCAAGAAACATTGGCATTAATATTAGTTATTTATATTGCAAGTGTTATTTAGTTATGCCAATTACTAGAAAAAATTACATGGATATTGCTTTTAATTAGCTGTAATTAATTAATAATAATATACATTAGGAAAGATGGCAGAGTTATTGTTATTGCCTTCCATAATATTAACAAAGATATAGTCATAAAATATGTTCTTTTAGATACTACCGGTTTTTTTCTGCTCTTGTACTGCTTCATTAAAAATATTATCTAACTTTTTTTATTTTTGTGACATCTCACGAAGGCTTATCCCTAAATATCAGTGAACAGAGGGTGCCGGATCATTGGATTTACCCTGTTCCGTCAACGTAATCCAAGCACTAAAACATGCAATTTTGCATTTCACAGCACCTTTTAGACAAAGCGATAGTGTCACCACGGACGTTATTTTAAAAATACCTTCAACCACAGTGGCTTACCATCTGTGAGGTGCCGAGCTATTAAGTACCCGGTGGAGGGAACCGAGATTCGAACTCGGGTCGCTGCGGTGAGAGGCTGGTACGTTCGCCCTTACATTAAGCTCGCCACAAACCTACTAAAGCTTTTCAAAGAAAATTAATTTTATTAGTATAAAGACCCATTAAAATATTTTTGTAAAAAAATGTTGGGATTTCTTAAATTTTCAAAAAAGTGCCATTTGTTGCTTCCCTGGTATTTAACAAATAAATAAATAAATAGGCCGCCTTAAGCTAATTTAATGAAAAGGACTTTACATAGGTTGTCCAGTAAATTTACCGACAAACTTTGGAAGTTACTTCTAAAAAAAAAATAAAAAACCTCATATGAATATATGACCAAAACGTCCTACTTTTGGAAGTACAAAGTATTAAAATATAAAAAAAAATTATTTTTATTCTAAATTTTTACCAATTTAGATATTTTTGAACAATTAGGAAGACATTTCCTAGATATTAAAGGAAATTATTTGACGAGCAAGAAAAATTAAATTTTCGCTAGTGTCGACCGTGAGGAATTTACCATAAATATTTAAAAACAAAATGTTTCGTCACCCTATTTTTTTTTTAATATAGTACACCTATTGTGTACCGTGTAAAAAAGCGATATATTTTCGGATGGTGGAATTTGCTTAACAAGGCTTTAGCCCAATTCAACAACCACTAAGGGTCCGGAAATATAATTTTCCTACGAGTTGCACATACTTTTTTTCTCCGATCAAAATAATTCTTTAATTTATGTTGTAGATAGCATATATTTTTTAAATTTAATAAAAATAAAAGTTTTAATAGTTTAATCTCGGTAATACGTTACCATAATATAAAAATTATTTTGTATTGTTGATTGATTTGAACAAACGTTGAAGTAAATATTGAAAGCATAGAAAGCATAGAAAAAGCGTCTGGAAAAATATTTTTGGTCTGGCTGGAAAAGAACATTAGGACCTAGCAACGCCTTCTTCCTACTTGAAAAAACTTATTGGAAATATGTAGATCAAATCGAAAAAAATATATTTTTCACGACCGTTAAAAAAATGCTGTTTTTAAGTGGTTAGCATGAAATTAAAGTACTCCATTCTAGTACACTACATAAAGTGTTAAAAGGAACTTTTTTAATACTTCAAAACTTTTTCACGCTTTCAAGTGGTGTTTTGTTTCCGTGCCTACTACAATAACCTTAAATATCAATTTATGCAATGTAACAATAAACGCGACATCACCTGAACCAAACGGTCAGGTTACCTTTGATTTCGTCATTATTTCTTTTAGTTTTTAAAATAACGTCCGTGGTGACACTATCGCTTTGTCTAAAAGGTGCTGTGAAATGCAAAATTGCATGTTTTAGTGCTTGGATTACGTTGACGGAACAGGGTAAATCCAATGATCCGGCACCCTCTGTTCACTGATATTTAGGGATAAGCCTTCGTGAGATGTCACAAAAATAAAAAAGTTAGATAATATTTTTAATGAAGCAGTACAAGAGCAGAAAAAAACCGGTAGTATCTAAAAGAACATATTTTATGACTATACCTTTGTTAATATTATGGAAGGCAATAACAATAACTCTGCCATCTTTCCTAATGTATATTATTATTAATTAATTACAGCTAATTAAAAGCAATATCCATGTAATTTTTTGTAGTAATTAGCATAACTAAATAACACTTGCAATATAAATAACTAATATTAATGCCAATGTTTCTTGGTGATACGTCTTGGAATGCATTCCTTTTGAATATAGGGTATTGGGACTGTTTAATAGGCGTAATTATAGAGATTATAAATTATAATAACCCATATTGGTGCTAGTTCAATTCTGCTGGCTAATTTATTAATATATCGACGGTCTAATACACAAATATTGCAAGTGCATTTTTCAGAAAAAGTGAGTTGTATTGTATATGTTACCCACAAATATCGAAAAAACACACACTACGCGTTATGGACGAAGGTAAATGACCAAACACCGAAATTAAATAGTATTTCGTTTTATGGTCGTGAATTCATGACGTTTCAAAACGTTTGGACGAATGTCTGGCGAACTGTTGCAAGTCTGGACGCAACATGAGGACTACGTCCCTAAATTTTTACACATGATTAGAATTTACGCTGATTTGAGAATGTAATACAATTTGTTTAATGTATCTACAAAATAAACGGTAGAATACATTTCTTCATTTGTCAAGTTTCTGTTACCTACAGTTACTTTTCTTTGTTTACTACTTTAATTGTTCAAGTAAAAATATAATTTTTCATTACGTCATAATCCTAATGGGAATTAACTGATGTTTTATTTTTAATTAGCGTTCACTTTAGCTCGTAATTCGTTTCTATGATGCATTGTTTCGGGAGGATAATTAAAACCTTTTTATCAGATACGTCATCTTCGTTCCGAATGTGAGACATATATAAACATTAAATTACCAAATTTTATAAAAGCATTTAGATGTTCAGATAACGAGTATGGCGGACGAGGACACTTATGTGTGGGTAATTAAGGCAGTTCACCGTTAATAAAATAAAATGTACTAATTTAAAAAGGCAACCATCCGGTGAAAAATCACAGCTTCGTGCAGGTGGTCCCGTTTTTTAAATGTTTTTGCTGGATAAGCGTCATTTAATTTGGCGTACCATTCTTTAGATAAGTAATAATAGAGGGTGTCCAGAAACTGCACCGAAAAACTTTAGGGCGTGATTTTTCAAAATAAGAAAAAAACTTTATATGAATGTATGTCTAAAGTGTTATACTTTGTATACTACAGGATAGCAAAATTTTTAAAGATATAGGATATACAGTGACTGCCAGAAATGTTGAACCATATAGAAAACGTTTTATTTATGATTTTTCAGAAGAAAATATTTTTCTACTACTGTATAAATAAGCCAAGCGTTGCTAGCTACGAAAGTAATATTTTCAGCGCCTGGACAAAAAAGTAAGAGTAAAAAAAAAGAAAATATGCTTGTGGGAAATATTAGGATTTATTTATAAAAAGTAACTAATTTTTGACAAAATATTTTAAAAATCTAGGTTAAGTATTGACATTAAAAGTAATTGTGCAATTTGAGCAATTAGCAAAAGAAATTGGAGGAATAATACTTGAATTAACAGTTTTTAAATTTGTTGTTGGGGTATCGTTATCACCTTTAACTACGTTAATATTCATGTTTTTCACTGTTACTTCATTAGAGGAAATATTGGTAGGAATTTCGTGTAAAATCTTCTTTGAAATTTCCACCTTATTACTATAGGATTCAGCAATATATCCCTCCGCAACAGAAGAAGATTTCCATGACTTTTTAAGTCCAAAATATCGACATCTGAAGCATTGGCAAGGAACGTAGTTGACGTTCTTCTAAAAGAATGGCCAGTGTATCTACTGATGTCTTCAAGCTTCAAAAACTTCGCAATTTCTTTAGGTACATTTGAAATAGTGTGCTTGCAATTACTTGATTAACACATTTACCTCTTTCATAACGATACAATAGGCGCTCATCTAGATCATTCCTTGGTCTCAACTTAATATATTCCTGTAGAAATCTGACATAAGGAACTGAGCCTTCATCGTTGGTTACTACAAAGTTTCTTTTAACTTTATTTTTAGACTCCACTATCTTTTCTATAGCCACGTCATTTCTTATTTCTACATCACTTAGCTTCATTCTGTATATTTCGTCTATTCGGCATGCCCCTCCACTCCCATAATGGTTATTACTTTCATTGCTAAGTAACTTTGATCAGGCGCGTTAAGTAAAAACTTTATGATTTCTTCTTTTTAAATTTTTTTGACTTTTTGCCTAATAACCATCGTTTTTCCTTTTAATAAAAGCAACTAGTTTCTTGAACTCCGAAATATCTTGATTTTTGTTTACGGAAATTGTTAACTTGAGCATGGAATATACAGACCAGAGGGTTGGTGGTGATAAAGACTCGGATTTTTCTTGAAAATACGCCAACATCACATTCTCGTCAATCCGCCCCACATTTTTTGTAGCAAGCCATTCAGAAAACGATTTATATGTTTGATGGTACCTCTATTTAGATTTGTCTGGCAGAAGTAAGGCACACGCAAAGTCAGCTGCCTTTTGGATGCCATTTTTATATTCATTTAACGTTTTAAAATGGGAATGGATTTATACTAAATTAACAATAATTCAATATCTGACAAGTGCTGATGACAGACAATGTCAACAATAAATGTGTTGCTATGGATTAATTTTTAACAGGTAAAATTTTAAAATCTCTGATATTTCTATTAAAACATGATGTTAATGATTATTAAATTATGCGATACATAGTACAGTAGCAGAAAAAATATAATACATTACACGATGCGAAAGGCCTTTCAAGAGTTCGGAGGTTTTAAATAGTCTCGGTTTCGCTTCGGCCATTTAAAAACCACCTCACACCAAAAAGTAAACTTTCACATCTTGTAATGTAAATAACTATTTTGAAAAAATATCTGTATATGCCTTAACTAACTAAACACTGATCAAAGTTTGAATACATCTTAGCGTATTCATGGTAGATGCAAATTTACAAAATTATCATTAGAAAAAAACCTTTATTTTTAAACTTAGAACAAAACGTTATTTGGAAATCTTGTTTAAAATTGAAAGTTATATTTTAAAATCAAAAATTTTCCATTACCAGGTTGAAAAAAGAAACTTACTTTTCCAACTTACCTCGTATGGAGATAAGATCAAACTAAATTAAATGTCGTAAACAATATTTCTCTCTCTCTCTATTTTTTTCTTGGTTTTGGTTCCTTCAGGTCAAATCCACCACTCTCTCCCCTCTCCCGGACTATGCTTTCCAGGGCTTCGTCGGCGGAAAATCTAGATAATCGTGCTGTAGCTCCCAGAAATTCCAAAAAGAAAACAAATAATTCAACAATCGATGCAATCCATAAATTGTCGGCTGTCAAACCAAGATCTGCTACTGGTGTTACGTATAACCTTCACTTTCACTACTGACAGTTCCCATGGCACGCCCATCTATTTCCCGCCATTTGAGAAATACCTCGTGTTCACCACTCAAACAGGATACCATCAGCTTATAGGAATCTTCGCTCACAGCGCTTAGATCCAGAAGAATGATGCCGTCAATTTAGCGTGAATCTTTCCTTTGATCCCCGAAGATAAAAAACGTTCGTACGACACCTCTAGCCGCCACTCCGGGAAGAACTTTGTAGTCCTCTACGCACGTCCGCACTATCCGGAGGTCAAAACAAAGAGTCCGTAAACAATATTTATTACCCTTAAATTTTAAAACCTGCCAAGGCTTTATTATTCTTAAAGTATTAAGTACATTTTTTAGATCACTTCAAAAACAATCGTATTTTTTTTGCTTTTTTATAGTCTAATAGGGCTACAATTTAAAAGTCAACTTGATTTTGTTTGTTTATCGTTTCTGCTCTTATAAGAAACGTTTTTATTTTTAAAAATATACATTTATTTTTTTAATCATTCATTACATTATTTAAAAAACTTTATTGTTAAAGTTAATGTTAAAAAAAATATTTTAGAAAAAATCTAAACACAAAACAAAGACATAAAAATTACTTAAAAAGTCAAAGACAATGTGGAACAAGAATCTAAAAGGGCTTTTTAATTTAACCCTTTGTATAAAAAAAAGCAAAAATACATTTGTTTTTTTGAAGTGATCTAAGTCTACCTAACCGCTTTAAGAATGACAAAGCTTTATTTTTTTTTATTTAAGGGCGATAGGAATTAGTGGAAAAATATTGCACAGTAAAATAAGGCCATGCACTAAAAATACCGGTCTTATTTTTGACATTTCAGCTTGCGCAGATGCATAGTGGGATAAGGACTCCCTTAATAAGGATAGTGCCTGGCTTTATTTATGTCGGTTTTAGGTCGCGCCTTATTTTGGTCTTATTTTAACTTCGGAACTGTTCGTGTATACCAAACGGCTGCCGACCACAAAATCGAAAAGTTTTTAGAAGTAAAAATACTTAAATCTTTGCTTTTTTAAATATATTCTCTTTAACTGTGTAAAACAACACCCTACAAAACAAAACAATAAAGATAAACAACTAATTTTTTAGGTTAATGGTACTTCCAACATGATTTGCAATAACTCCTAAATTGTGGGTACGAAGCACTATTTATATAAGGCCGGTATTATTAATACCTGAGCTTAATAAGGCAACTTGCAATAACTCTCTATTATTTACGATGGGTAAAGTAAATTTAAAGTTACTTTTTAAAATATCTAAAAAGGTTAAAAACAATAAATAAAAATGATCTTATGGGAAGGAAGGGGGGATTTTGTATTGTACAAGTATAATAGAACGTCGTTTTGCATGGTGAAATCAAAAAATATTTTAAAATAATTAATAGTTTAAAAAACTAAAAAACACGCTTTTATATGCAACCGAACTAAAAATTAGAAAATAATTTTTCATTAAAAAAAATATTGTCATTTCATAGTAAAAAGCGTGGGGTGCATTTTACTATTTTTTCATAACTTTTCCATCATAGATATTGGAAAATATAATAATTATAACATTTAATATATTAAGCACCCCACGCTTTTTACTATGAAATGACAATATTTTTTTAATGAAAAATTATTTTCTAATTTTTAGTTCGGTTGCATATAAAAGCGTGTTTTTTAGTTTTTTAAACTATTAATTATTTTTCATTTTTAGTTCGTTATATCAATTAACTTTGCTACTCTTGACAAAATGGCGAAAAAATTTTTTAGTGAACAAGAGTAGCAAAGTTTGAAATGTTGCCAACAGATGGCAACCCACTAAAAAATTTCTTCGCAATTGAGTAGCAAAGTTTGGAATGTTGCCAACAGATGGCAAAGAGTAGCAAAGTTTGAAATGTTGCCAACAGATGGCAACCCACTAAAAAATTTCTTCGCAATTGAGTAGCAAAGTTTGGAATGTTGCCAACAGATGGCAACCCAGGTGTTGTTTTTATAATATAATGGAATTTTTTTCCTGGCGATCAACAACAAGATAACGGGATACTGTTTGCAGATTATTGCATTGTCATGGGTCATTAATAAGTGTGCAAAGTTTCAAAGAAATCGAATAGCTGGAAGTTGGTTAAAATTAGGCTCAAAGATTCCGTTACATAGATAGCCAGATGGATAGATAGATAGTTACAACCCAAGTTAATAAAAGCGTGTTAAAAAGTTTTCTTTCGTGCATAGCCACCTTCCCAAATTGGCGCACAACACCGCATTAAAATTTAAAATATGACAGATTTGTCAAAGTCAAGCGTACTTTTCATCTTATGCAAACTCATAAATAGTAAAGTTTGATACCCAATTTTGATTTTATTACTAAAGTTAAAACTCATTTAAAAAGAATCCAAAGATCTTTGCGGTGTAAACTAGGCTATCAGTCAGTGGGTAGCTTTGCGGTGTAAACTAGGCTATCAGTCAGTAGGTAGCTAACCCACAATACACCAAAGTTAGAGGTTAGAATAGTTTATTACCGTTTTATGAAAAATATTAAATTTGTTGAAAATGATGTTTTCCACTGTAAACAACGTATTTGGTGTATTCCTTTACGCTCCAGAACCGCCCGGAACGACACCATGAGTGTTCCTTTTACAATTTTTTGACATTTTTTTTTCATGTTGTAGACCCGTTCTTGACATTATTGACAGTTTAGAGAACGGTTCAGAACAGATCTACAAGGTAAAAGGAATACACTAATTGAAAATGCTTTGGTTTATTACCTAGTGATAGTTTTCTTTGTCTAAATATGAGGCATCAAGTAAGTGTTTTTATCATTTTTACAAATTACAGAAGCTTGGTAATTTATGTATAAGTCATGTTGGGCATTATTATTTTGATGACCGCCTGTTTTAAAAAACAAGTGAAGGTTATTCGTTCGTTAAAAAAAAACAGATGAAGGTTATACGCTCCCGGAACGAATACATTCAGCGAACGAATGAGTTCAATTTAGCAGAATTGAGCCCCTGTCCCCAACCCGTCGGCAAATGTTGTCAAGTTCGATTATTCAATTGTCTAATCTGGCGCATCCGCCAGAACGTACGATTTTTCACTTTTCCGGTTTTCCTGGAAAATGCTGGAACTTAACGGGATACTGTTTTAAAAATTATTGCATCTTCATCGGTCCTTGATACGTGTGCAAAGTTTCAAAGAAATCGAATAGCTGGAAGTTGGTTAAAATTAGGCTCAAAGATTCCGTTACATAGATAGACAGATGGATAGATAGTTACAACCCAAGTTAATAAAAGCGTGTTAAAAAGGCAGAAATAAAAAACAAACTTAAGACCATTAAAAAATCATACCTACTTACCAACGCTACTTTGCAACCTTCACCTGTAAGAACTTCTTAAAATCATTTTACTATTCTTAGAAGGAGGTGTTTACCTCCTTTACTCCCTCCTTATCAACGCCAGTGATATATACCATGCGGAAAAGCGGTATTAAAAACACGGACCAAAATTATGGGCCCATAGTTCCAGAGTCCCAAACCAAGCTGCCGCCTTTGTTGTCATGGTAACCTAATGATTTCTTGCATATTTTCACCTTAGACGTATTTATATAAAAGTGTAAGGGAATAGGTAAATATGATGAAACTAAAATTTTATGAAACTAAAATATTATAGAAATAGACATACAAGTGACTTCATTAAAGGCTATGACCCCATAAATTTCTCAGTTTATATTCGTTATTACTAAAAGTTATAGTAAGTCTATGTAGCAAAACTGACAATTATCTTTTACACAAAATGTCAAAACAAATTTTCACTGTAAATCATATAATCAAGTATTTATTTTAATTACACACAGGTATCAGAACGAGTAGCATAATTGGGTGCTGATAATAGGTACATATTTATCAGTATCATATTTTAGTTTCTAACAAAATAAATAATAGTTTAAAAAACACGCTTTTATATGCAACCGGAACTAAAAATTAGAAAAAAATTTTCATTACAAAGAGTTTGTCACTCTCAGAATAAAGCGTGGGGTGCTTAATATATTCAAATGTTATACTATTCTATTTGCAAAGTATCTTATGAGGAAAAGCTATGAAAAGAAGTAAATGCACCCCACGCTTTTATTCTGAAGTGACAAACTCTTTGTAATGAAATTTTTTTCTAATTTTTAGTTCGGTTGCATATAGAAGCGGTAAGTTGGCAGGTTTTTAAAACTATTATTTATTTTCATTTTTAGCGTCTGATATATCAATTAGTTTTCTGTGGTCACGATGCATCAGATCACTCGCCTAGCTCTAGCTCGCTTACTCTTTCACAGAGGATCTGTAAATGAATTTATTTATCCTGGCGGTCCTAATGAGGATAACGGGATACTGTTTTAAATTATTGCATTGTCATCGGTCCTTGATACGTGTGCAAAGTTTCAAAGAAATTGAATCGCTGGGAGTTGGTAAAAATTAGGCTCAAAGATTCCGTTACATAGATAGATAGATAGATAGTTAGATAGATACAACCCAAGCTAATAAAAGCGTGTTAAAAATATGGCGTTTTACAAGAACTTTAATGCATTTAAATAGCGGGAAATAAAGATAATTGTGTTATTAATAGCTTTTATAAATCAAACTTACATAAAATATGTCTTACGAGCATAAATTAATGGGGTGTTTTTGTACACTAAGAATAATTTCTGGTTTAAGAATTTCCTGGGCTTTTTTGCGTTTAAAAACATTGTAATAGAAATACTTTAAGATAATTATCAATAAGACAAGGTTAATTTTAACAGTTTTATCGATTTTTTTGGATAAAGGAGTTGTTTTTATTATACAGAGTGTCCCCATTTTGGTTGCCCTTTATGGGAAACTTGGAAACCTTAAGAGATATTAAAAATCTGATACCCCATCCTCGAGCTCTTTTTGAAGAAAACATTTATGGTAAAACAGATCATCGCTGTCGCGAAGCGTTTCAGAGATACAGGGTGATTCTCGATTTTTCACTTTTTGATAAGGTCCTGTAGCTTTGTTGTTATTACAGATACGAGAAAACTAATTGCACATTATAAAGACACTATTTTCCGTAGAATCCAGTGGCGTATAGGGACACCCTATAAATGATTAGGTAATTAAATTACTTGTTTTTCTGATTAAAAATAATATATATAGTTTTTAAATTGTTTTATATTTTTCTTTAAAAACAATACTGCCATCCCTCAACTCAGGGGACATTTCCGTAGAAAAAAAAACAAAAAATTAATTAATTAAAAAAAAATTTTTATTTTTTTTTATTTATTTTTCTTTCTACGGAAATGTCTCCTGAGCTGAGGAATGACAAATTCGTTTAAAACAAAAATATAAAACAATTTAAAAAACAGATAGAAGTCCGCAATGCGTCTTTAAAATCATAATTTTTCCAATATTTATTAAACCACCTACTATGATATATTATTTTAATCAGAAAAAAACAAGCAATTTAATTACCTAATCATTTATAGGTGTGTCCCTAATAAAAAAAACATGTTTGGGTCATATGTCAAAAATGACAGCTCAAAAAATTTTTGGCTACGCCACTGGATTCTACGGCAAAAAGTGTCTTTATAATGTGCAATAATTTTCTCGTATCTGTAATAACAACAAAGCTACAGGGCCTTTTCAAATAGTGAAAAAATCGAGAATCACCCTAGCTATCTCTGAAAGCTTCGCGATAGCGATGATCTGTTTTATCATAAATGTTTTCTCTAAAGAAGCTCGACGGATGGGGTATCAGGCACCTAATATCTCTTATGAACTCAAGTTTCCCATAGAGACAGCAAATGGGACACCCCTTTACAGTGTATCCGAATTTGGTGGGGATCTTGAAATCTATAAGAGATAGAAAAATGGTTAAAACTAGGCCATGAAAACTTTAAAGGTCAGAGCATTTGTTTTGCGTTAGAAAAAAGTTAAGAAAAATACAAAAACTGGCCCAAAAGTCAGGAAATTTTGAATGTTGCCAGTGCGTGGAAAGGAGATGGTCTAAAGTGACACGTTATGTGTTTATGTTTATACAGGGTGTTACATAATGTTGTTAAGAAAATTTAGGGGCGGATTTTACATCAGAAAAAATAAAGCAAATTGATATAAAAATGGGTCCGAGAATTGCATTGTTTTTCAGATACAGAAGAAAAATCTGAAAAGAATTGATTTTTTTTAAATATTTATTTATTGTTGTTCTTACATATTTGTAATAAAAATTATAAGACCTAATTTTAAAGAGAAAAAATTCCACCAGTCCTTGGTCAAAAACTTATTTTAAAATTAAGATATAAGTTATTCAAAATGTATATATATATATATACACATATATATATATATATATATATATATATATATATATATATATATATATATATATATATATAAAACTTACATGTCAAACGGTGTTTTTATTATTATTAATAGATATTTGTTCTACTAGTGCATTAAAAATGACTATATACCGGGTGGCACAGGATGTTGTTACCCACGAAATGTTTTTCTCAGTTTTAAAAAAATATGATGAGTATTTCTTTTATGTTTTTGTATTCTTTATTAAAAATCTTATTCAATGACATATCATTATGTTAATATTTTGAAGATTCTGGCCGAATGTTACTTTAAAGAAAACCAAATATAGCCAATACTTCTGATTAAAAAAAAAATTATTACATTTCTGTTTCTACTAACGGCAATTTAAAAAATATATATAATTAACCTATTACCTAAATTCTATTATAAAATCTTTGCGATCGCGACTATAGTAAAATAATTAATTTAATAATTTAAGACAATAATGCCAAAAAATTACAGTTTACGGCTATATTACAAGATAAAACTTTTAAAAGAATAAAAGGACATATTTAAAAAGAAGCAAGGTTTTAAGTATTTGACTTCTAAAAACTTTTCGATTTTGTGGTCGGCAGCTGTTCCGTTTACACGAACAGTTCCGAAGTTAAATAAGACCAAATA